>JAMZAV010001239.1:0-178102 GCA_024449915.1 Sweltsa coloradensis
GGTTTTGGGGGAAAAGAAGAGTGGATGGTGGAAAAAACACAAAGTCGGGCAAGTTAGTATCACAGTTTCATGCCCTTGAAAATGGGGGAAAAACCACCACTAAACCCGACATTTTGGGAACTGATTATGATTATTTTTATTATTTTATTATTATTATTTTTATTATTATTATTATTTTTATTTTTAAAATTTTTATTTTTTATTATTATTTTTAAAAATAATAAAAATATAAGGTTTTTATTAATTATTATTATTATTAAATAAATTAAAAATAATAATAATAATATAAGGTTATTATTAATAATAAAAATAATAAAATATTTAAGGTTTTAAGCAAAAGCCCTTTTAAGGACATATATATTTTATTGATTCATAGCAATTTCGTAAAAAGTTTCCCCGACTGGGGATAAAATTATCATTTTTGCATCTTTACTTAAAAAGACACTTTAAAGTCCAAATAATCAAAACGAGCAAAAATTAAAAAAAACATGTAAAGCATGCACTCACCCAACACTCCAAAAATACGTAAATAGAGTGTATTTAAAACAACACGAGGTTTAAAAATTAATTGAAAAACAAAAATCACCGCCGCCTCTTGTCAAAATTTTAAAATAGCAGATAGCCCAAATACAAAAAAATATAAAAACCAACATGTGGGTGTCCCTGAAGTGCAACGCAGGTATGGCCCACGAGCGTGAGTCTTAAATGTTTGTAACTCTTTCCATTTGGTATTTGTGGAGTGCGGGGGTGAGTGCTGCTTTACATATTTTTTTTTAAATATTAAATTTAAATTTTTGGTGATTACATTTGGGCTTTCGGTCTTTTTTGGTAACGACGCTGATAATGATAATGATAATTTTAAATCCCTAATAATAAAAAAAAATTTTTTATAATAATAATAAAATAAAAAAAATTTAATAAAATAAAAAATAAAATAATAATAAAAAAAAAATTAATGAATATAAGGTTTTTAAGATAAGCCCGCTTAAGGAATATTTATTGATTCATGATTTGTAAAAAAATTTGCCCCGACTGGGGTTCGAACCCAGAACCCCCGGCTTAACAAGCATAGCTCTACCATTGAGCAAAACTTTTATTACAACTGCTATGAATCATAAAAATAATGATAATAAAAATAATAAATAAAAAAAATAATAATAATAATAATAATAATAATAATAATAATAATAATAATAATAATAATAATAAATACATAATAAAATAATAACCAAAAAACCCCAACATTGGTTGGGGTTACAAGCAAGTCAAGTTCGAGATAAGGTGCTGGTTAAATTTTCTATTGCCGCTGAAATACAAGCATGCCATCTCAAATTTTGCACCCATCTTGATCTACTAGTGACGTGCTACAAGTGACATTGAAGGAAGTATTAGTTTTTAGTATTTATACCATTTTTTTGTAGTTTTATAGCGTTGTCGAGACCTAGGCTGTAAATAACATTGAAACAGTTGAATTTTGTTATTTTTGACATTTTAGTGTAGGCATATATTCATTTAGAGGCTTTATTTGTAACTTCAGCAAGGTAATATATCTAAATAGTATAATATTAGCATTTTAACGTAAGCACCGTTAATTATTTTTGCAGAATCGAGAAGATGAAGTTTTCTAAATTGTAAAATAAGAAAGATTTATCAAAACGAAAAGGCAAGGAGGTTGAGAAGCGAAGACCCCCTCACCGCCATGAAATTGATGAATCATTGAGAAAAGTGGTTTTCATTTTTTTTAAGTGCATTGACTTTATAAACAATAAAAAATTTAATAGGTGACTTTGACAGATAGTAGAATAATTTATCTAGAACAAAAAAAATAGGGAATAACAGACGATGGATGTTTCTATAATAGAATAACTACAGACCACCAAAGCAGGAAAAATGAGACAGCGCATCAAATGGACAGAAGATATGAACATTTGTGTGATGCGAAACTTTTATGGGGTAACGTTTTTAGAGACTGTTTTAATAGGTTATCGGGAGTTTGTTCGTGAATATCCTTTTTAGAAGTAAGTGAACAGAGAATAGCTGACCAAAGAAAAATTATAGTTAAAAATAAAATGTTACCATAAACATATTAATAGAATAAAACGCGAAGTGAAGAACGAACTACAAGCGCATCAAGATGATAACGGCAATACATCAGCAGAGGACAGCGAAGAAGAAGACCACTTCATACCAGAGCTACTAGAACTACCAGAAATACCGGTATTGCCATACCTGCAAGAACTTTCAAATCTACCAGACACACCAGAACTTCCAGACCAACCAGAACACCCAGATTTACCAGAACGTCCAGCCTACCAGAACATCCAGACCTACCAGAACGTCCAGGCCTACCAGAACGTCCAGAACCACTAGAAATACCAAACCAACCAAGAAGATAAAGATACCCAGAACAACTAGACGATCAAACACAAGAGGTAGATATGCATAACGCAATGGAAAAATACACCTGACATGATCAATCAAAGAACATCCTAGCTTTAGCATTTACAACAGCCATGTCAGATTTTGCGCACATACAACCAAACAGAAGACCATACATACCTAAACCCAAGCATTCAAGGAAATGAAGACAGCGGTAACATAATGAACACACATATTTTATCAGATTACACACAAGACGAACTATCATTTGCAGACGTTCATTCGGCAATTTATTGTGCGCTGTAGCAGTGGTTAGATATTTGGGCTTAAAGGAAAAATCTGCAACATCTTCAAAGACCAAAACAGGAGAAGAAAGTACGAAATGGGAAAGCGACTATTTTGGGAGAATCGTTGAGTTTAGGAGAGATATCGGTCGACTGGAACAATACCAAATGGGTAATCGATCTAAAAATGTGATAAGATACTCCCAAAAATATTTTTGAAAGATTCAAGGTTCACGCAAAGCATGAAACACTTAACGAATTCATTCACGAATATTTGGATACACTTAAACAAAAAGTAAGTGCTCTAGCTAAGAGATTAAAAAGATATAAAAAATGTAGTAGTAGAAAAGAACAAAACCGAATGTTTAAAGAAAAGGAAAAACAGTTTTACCAAAAACTATCTAGTACCGAAGAAATAATAGGAAATGAAACATCAACAAAGACAGAGATAGAAGAGTTTTGGACAGGAATATGGGGTAACCCGGTAGCACACAAACAGGAAGCACAATGGATTCAAGACGAAATACCTAGGATGAGCGATATTAATGAGATGAGATTCGAAGGTATACAATTGTGAATTAAAGTCGACAATCAGTGCTATACATAGCTGGAAAGCACCGGGAAAAATGATAATATTCAAAATTTTTGGTATAAAAAAATTCAATACAAAAAAAATCTCACAATCAAATTAGAAAATGTCTCAACGATTTTATAAATGGAGTTAAAGAAATACCCGAATTCTTTACTGAAGGAGTAACCTTTCTCAAACCAAAGGACAATGACACGAAGACCCAAGTAAATATGGGCCCAAATTACATGTCTACCAAACTATATATAAAATATTGACTTCAGGCATAACAAATAAAGTATATAATCATTGCGAAGAACACAATATCATGGCCGAGGACAAAAAGGATGCTGTAAGAACTCCACAGGGATGTAAAGAAAAACTTATTATTGACCCTACTGTAATGAATCAGGAAACACAATAAGAAAAGGAATATTCACGTAAACTACATTGACTCCAAGAAAGCCTTTGACTCAACACCAAACACATGGCTTTTTCAATTTTACAAATATATAAAATCAACCCAGTAATTGTAAACTTTTTGAAGACAGTAATGGAGACATGGAGAACAACACTAAAACTAAATATGAAAAACCCGCAGATAACTACAGATCAAACAAATTAAACGTGGCATTTTCAAGGGGACTCATTAAGTGCATTATGGTTTTGTCTGTCATTAAACCCACTGTCACATATGCTTAACGAATCGACATAGGATTTAAAATTAAGGACAATAATGTGGTATGTCACACAATTTCCCACCTATTCTACATGGATGAAACCCAAAGTTGTATGCATCAAATTTTGCTCAACTAAACAGTCTAGTCAATACAAAATTAGAATTTAGTCAAGATATCTACATGGGGGTTTGGAGTAGACAAAGTAAGACGCTACATATCGAAAAGGGTAAGGTTACACAAGCAGAAGAGTTCCAGCTAGATGATGGAAAAAAGGATTGGAATAATGGACGATAACGATGTATACAAATATTTAGGATTCCCCACAGCTGCCAGAATTGAACATAAAGTTATGAAAGCAAAATTGATAGATACATACAAGAAACGACTAAAGTCTATCCTCAAGACGCAACTAAACGGGAAAAACAAAATCACAGCAATAAATACATATGCTGTACCAGTACTGACAATTCATTCGGAATCATTAAATGGACGCGACAGACATCCACGCGTTGGAAATATTAACTCGTATACACTTACCAAACACAGAATACATCATCCTAATCAGCAATAGAGAGATTGACACTTCCAAGAGAAAAAGGAGGACGGGGCCTAATTGATCTGAACAACTTATATTATAAAACAAATAGACATTTTAGAAAATACTTTTTTACAAAGAGCAACCAATCCACACTGCATAGGGCTGTGGTGCTAGCTGACAAATCATTAAATCCACTCAAACTAGCAAACGAAAATGTCAATCTACAAGGGAAACTCATAACTGACGCATTCAAAAGAGTTACGTCTCTCAGAAAAGACCCTACACAAGAGAAATTATGATGAACTACACAAAGGTCACGTAGATATTAAAGCATCAAATAGGGGGTTAAACAACGGGGAATTTTTTGGAGAAACAGAAAGGGTTTTTTGATGGCTATTCAAGACCCGAGTGATTGCGACGAACAATTTTAAAAAAATACATAATACAAGATGCGACAGTAAACGATCAATGTAGAAAATGTAGTGCAAGGGTGAAAAAATCGAACACATCATATCCGGGTGCAAGTCACTATGTCAAAAAGATTACCTTACAGACTAACCAAGTAGCTAACATTATTCCATCAAAACTAGCAATCAAGTACAACCTCTTGACACACACACACCTTACTACAAATACAAACCAGAGAAAGTACTAGATAGTAAAGATTACAAATTATATTACGACCGCCAAGTTATAACAGACCAAACGATACATCACAACAACCGGATTTAATAATAATTTACAAGAAGAAACAAGAAACTACCCTTATCGCGTTGCTATCCCAATGTGCCATAACGTCGAGACCACGTGGAAGAAAAAAAATTTACAAGTATACACACAACAACACAAGTGACAAGTGAGATCAAGAAGATTGGAACGAAGGTAAATACAATCCCATTCATTATATCAGCCAAAGGCATCATACCGAAGAAGCTACATGAAAGCATTAAAAAAACTAGATCTTCAACCCAAGTATACATCGAGACTCAAAAGGCCCGTAATACTCAACACGTGTAGAATAGTTCGTAAATTTCTAAAACTAAGAATGATACTTCGAGATTTCCGAGACAGCTTCCATCCCGACATGGTTTTCGTGGTTTCCCATAGTCCCAAGAGCAAAAAGCTAGGGTGGCGACGAGAAATCGGCCACGACCGTACACAGCAGAAAGAAAACATCTCTACAAACAATATTTCAATTTATAAATGACTTATTTTAGTTAGAGTTAAGACAAAAATAATAATGTATGTAATAGGTACAACATGGAAGTACTTGACGTAAGTCCGTCAACATGTTTTGCTCCGGTTTAACCGAGTTTTTTATGAAATACATCCAATAAAATAATAATAATAACACAACAAAAGCAATTTATAATAAAGGTTTGTCTTGTGTCCTCGATACCGTTTCCAAGCAAAAGGGGTTGCTACCTGGAGGCGAAATGCAACTGTCCGATCAGTGATAGTCGGAGGAGCGCGCTATGTGCTTACATGAAGAACGCAGGTCATTCCGTGTTTGTCACTTATAAATAATGTACAATCACAGGTACATTGTCGTTGCTCTCCCAAAATTTTGTTAATTGATGTTTATCAAAAGTTTGGGGGGGTGCACCAAAATGTAAAATCGTTCTCCAATATGCCGGATTCGAGACCATGTTTACCAGAAAAATATTACTATATTCAGACCTGCGCCCCATGCACCCATGTGACACCGAGGATAGCATTG
This sequence comes from Sweltsa coloradensis, assembly GCA_024449915.1. NCBI lineage: Eukaryota > Metazoa > Arthropoda > Insecta > Plecoptera > Chloroperlidae > Sweltsa > Sweltsa coloradensis. The sequence goes on from JAMZAV010001239.1 coordinate 6,170, forward strand.
CATCCTATTACAATTTTCCAATTTAATATCATAATAAATCTTTGGGTATTCATAGGCTTTATACCAAATATAGGCTACAGGGTACGATAAATACTAAATCAAATTCAAACCGTCAAGAATGTTCTCAACTCATAGTAAACACACACCCCACACACACTTTACGTATCGCTCGCTTCTTATGGCATTTTTAATTGAGATATACTTCTTTAGTTTAAAAAATGACTAGGAAACGCTCAGTTGGACGCGTTGAAAAGCGAGCACGTGCTATAGCTAGACCCAAATTGGCACATTTTTTTAATTTTAAAATTTGCGACGTTCCCCTGTGCACAGGGCCTGTTTCCAATATTTTTATTATTGCCAAGGTATTTGGGTAAACCCGTGTGTAATCCTTTACTCTGTGGATAAAATCCACCGCCATCTAGGGGGACCTTGATCCTTGGGAAAACTATTTAAACTCTTTGTTGACAAATAATGGACTGCTTCCTCGAAAGTATTTTGATTACTATTCTAGGTGGCAGTGCATTAGAAACTTCGCGCGTTTTTCCCGTTGCCTTTGGTAACAGTACTTTGTTATAATGTAATTTCCATCTACACTACTTATCGGATCAAATAAAATTAACATATTCCCTGACCGGACCCGGGCATTCTAAATGATTTGGCCATCTCAGATTTTGTCGCCGGTTATTTGAAAAAAAAATTTCGATTAACTTTTTTGTAACTTTTTTAAATTTTGAACGATTTTGCCACAAACTAATGGCATTCAATCGAGAACAAAGCTTGCGGATGGTCCCAAAATTTCAACTCGATCCGAGCCCCATTCGAAAAGTTATGGCGAGACAAAAACAAAAAAACAACAAACAAAAAAAAAAAAAAAAAAAAACGAGTGACAAATTTTCCGGCAGAGTCAAATGGAAACGCTCGCTTCGCTCGCTTAAAAAATAAATTCATACTCATAATAACAATAACAAAACAATAACAAAACAATAACAAAAATAATATTAATTGTATTAGGGCTTATGCACAAGTCCAACTCCTTTTCTACCATATATAATTTAATGTAGGCCTACATATACTACCATTTACCGTCATTGTTCATTTAATACATAATATTTTACATAATTATCATAATAAATACGATTTATATTATGACTATAGAATAAGTATAATGATATGACCCACAAGACTTTAAAGCTGTCTGCAGAATGACGCGTCATGCCATATTGACATACAAAACAATAATAAAAATAGGCCTACTTTTGATAAAATGTATTTTAGAAAACCGGTAGTCCTAAGTGTTTAGTAGATAAATATATTAGGGCCACTCCGATTGCGTTTACATTGTAAACGAAGTAGAAAAGTGCAAAACAAGTGTAGGGCTATAATTTTGCTAAAAAGCTCTTTGATTTTTGGATATCAAGTAAAAATTATTGAAATTATTGTATTGGGCAACATTTCTTGGAAAAATATCATCGATCTTCATCATTCAACATTATTTTATACACTTGTTTCTGTATTTAATAGGCTTAATTTAACAGTGTGGTTTTTTTTTCGTGCTAATATCATCAAAAAATCTCAATTATTGTTGTAATTTTAAAATGCCTTTAATTCCCGTTTTTAATAAAACCGATCCCCCCAAAATTACGAATTTTACTAATAAATACGCGGACAAATGACATAATCAATAATGTTTTCGCAAATGATCAGAAATGTAACAAAAAACAAGTTGAAGCCAACTGAATATACAAACGCCCGCCGTAAGCAGCTCGCCTCTATCACCGATCGGTCCGACATGTTGCGTTTTAGTGCTGCCATCTATCTTTGCTTTTGGAAACGCGTTTTACCTCAATTGGTAGAGATCTGGCACTTAAGCTAGAGGTTCTGGGTTCGATCCCCAGTCGTGGAAAACTTTTACGACAATTGCTATCATTTAATAACTATGTTCTCAAAGCGGGCTTTTGCTTAACAACCTTATATTTTTATATATTAATTTTTAAACTGTTCCATAGTGTTATTCCTCGTAATGTCACTTGATATTGTTAGACATTGCTCAAAGAAAGAGGCGAATGTTCTTACCTTCAGAAGTTTTTGGTCGATTTTTTATGATTAAAAAATAGAAAGTGTTTATTTTTACTCAGTAGTCCAAATATATTATTAAAAGCAGCAAAATTTTGAATCTGTTGTTTTTTTTAGTGTGCTACTGGAGTAAGCCGTTATCAATAGAGGAAATCTTTTTCAGGTATAAATTCCAACGACCGCTGCAACACACTAGCGGCCCGATGGTGGGGGAAGCTCGTGGCGGGGTAAGAAAGTTGCGTGCAAGAATGGCACTGCAATCTCTAGGTGGAACGCACTGTAGCTACACAATTCAAGAATAGTGAACTATCATTTATTCATAATGAAAACAAAAACAATAAACAAAGAGGTACCTAATCAAACAAGGGTGTCTTCCAGCTAGGGATGTGCAAACCCACTATTTTTACTTTGAACTCGAACTCGAACTTTCCCAGGTAAAAAAAAACGAACTTCGAACTTTACAAAAATTTCCAACTTTATCGAACTAGAACTCGAACCCAACTTAAAGGTATATCAAACCGTTTATAATAGGTAAAAAAGTGATAAGTCTGGACCGGGACCTCCACCAAGAAAGTATGTAACTTCTGGACCCCCACCTCCACAATCTATTATTTTGTTTTTAAATTTTTACCTGTAAACTGAGAACCATTTTTTGACTTGTCAAATAATATGTGACCGCACACCACTACAAATTAGTAACAATTTTATTATTTTTTTTTTTCCAAACTTTTTTATTATTTTTTTTTTCCAAACTTCAAACTTTTTTTCGAACTTGAATTAAATTTTAACTTAAAAAAGTTCGAGTTCGAATTTCGAACATTCGCACATCCCTACTTCCAACAATTGAAGTGCACATGCAACATCCGATAATCTAAAAGGCTGAAATCAACTTCTAATCTAGGCCTACTTGCTATGAGTTCTCATTTACTTGTGTACAATCATAATCCTCGTAGCTCTTCATAAAAAAATAAATTGAAATATTTTAGTTGCTATCACCCTCTAAACACGCATTGAGTACAATTGCATGTGTGACAGCGATTGTTCTTAGCTATGCGAGGTCAAAGCGGTCAAGATTCGCTTGGTTATCACTAGTGATGACATCTAGTCCAAAAAGTCCGAACCGCTTCCTCCGCTCCGGAACCGGTTCTTTAAAAAAAAATTTCAGTTACAATTCACAATCAGCAGGTCAAAAGTGCCCATTAATATCATTCTTCAAAGTTCAAACAATGCGCGCGTCCTTGAACACCCTAGGCCTATTGTGCGACCTGGAGTGGGATGGCCTAGCATAGCTGAATAACTTCACAAACTGTGAGAAAAGAAGGTGCTGTTACGTAGTTACGTACCAAAAAGAAATACAAATTTGAATTTAAATGATCAATTATTTATTACAAATTTTTATCACATTGTTGGATGAGCGTAGCGAGTGAAGCGAAGATTCCATTTCACTACACTGGAGAAAAAAATCTGGGATGTTTTTCTTTCTTTTTTTTCAGTTTGTATTTTTGTGTGTCTGTTAACACGATTCCGGCTAAACCGATACTCCAATTGAGATGAAATTTTCTGGAGACCTTTGAAATCTCTGAACTAAGAATTGCCACGTTTTTTAGGGCAATCCAAAAATTATTTCTCATGAAAATCGCAATTTTACGATTTTTTCCGATTTAAAAAAAATTCCTTCGACTTATAACACCTAGGCCTACATGCTTAATCCGATTGTAATGATTTTTTCACAGTAACCTTTATTTATGAATTTATATATTCGTGTGAAATTTGATCGCAATCTAAAAATAATTTTTTATGAAAATCGCAATTTTACGATTTTTTTGACTTTTTAAAACATTCTTTGACTTTAAACACCTACATGCTTTATCCAATTGTAATGATTATTTCACAGAACCTTAATTTTATGAATTTATATATTCGTGTGAAATTTGGGCGCAATCGAAAAATAATTTTTCATAAAAATCGCAATTTTACGCTTTTTTTGTTTTAAAAAAAATTACGCTCATCCAACAACGCGCCTGAAAAAGCGTTTGCGAAGCATCCTAGTAAAAAACAATTTTTTTTTTTGAACCGGTGTGAAAAGTTGGAACCGGTTCCCGGGTACCCGATGTCATCACTAGTTATCACTGGATAAAAGCCCCTTCTGCGCTGTAAGAGCACAGCCTGCAGAGGCGTCGGCGGTGAATACTGTCGCACAAACAACAAACAAGGCAACAACCAATGCGACGAAGTTTACGTAAACAAAAAGTGTACGACATAGTTTTATAGAGAAGGCTTGTGCCCATCGATTGGTGCCACTCGTTATTTTTTTGGATTTTTTTTGTGGCTTGTGATCGAGTTGAAAATGCAATGTTACAATTTTTGGCAATTTTCTTAGATCAATTTTTAATGTCTTGCACATTAAATTTTACGACAGTACTAAATGCCATATCAATATAGTTGGATGAGCATAGCGAGCGAAGCGAAGATTCTATTTCACTACACTGGAGAAAAAAATCCGGAATGTTTTTCTTTTTTTTGTATTATTGTGTGTTTGTTAACACGATTCTGGCTAAACCGATACTCCAATTACGATGAAATTTTATGGAGGCCTTTGAAATCTCTGAACTTAGAACTGCCACGTTCTTGAGAGCAATCGGAAAATTATTCCTCATCAAAATCGCAATTTTACGATTTTTTTTTTAAATTTCTTCAACGAATAACACCTACATGCTTTATCCGATTTTAATGATTTTTCACAGAACCCTTATTTATTTAGAATTAAAGTATTCGTGTGAAATTTGAGCGCAATCGAAAAACTATTTCTCATGAAAATCGTAATTTATTTTTTTATTTATTTTTTATTCTTTGAAGAATAACACCTAGGCTACATGCTTTATCCTATTGTATTGATTTTTTCACAGTACCTTAATTTTATGAATTAATATATTCGTGTAAAATTTGTGCGCAAGTGAATAATTATTTCTTATGAAAATTTCAATTTTACGATTTTTTACTTTTTTTAAATTACGATTAATTTAAAAAATATAAAATTAAAGTTAATTTTTTATTTCATTTAATTTAATTTTAAAAAAATATTCAACTAAGTAATGATTTTTTCACAGAACAACAGAAAATCCACATAACACATGGCAGTTCAAGGCACCAATTACGCTCGTCCAACAACGCGGCGGGACTTAAGCGTTTTCCTAGTTAGATACAATAGAAATACACATTGTAAAAAAAAATTAGGTCAATACGTTTGTAACTTTAGATGTATTAACCTTTTCTAGAGTACGGCCGTAATATTACGTCCTCGCACTTTGCTAACAGTTTTTTTTTTTTTTTTTTTTAATTTTTCGCCTTTTTTTTTTTTTCATTTTTTTTTTTTTTACTTGAATATCGAATCTATAAAATGAATATCTTCAGATTTAAAATGTGTTTCCTAGTTTTATACCCAAAGTGAAATAATCTACAAAAAAAAAAAATTTAAAAAAAACCCCCTCCTGAAAGGGTTAAGAAAAAAAAGAAAAAATATAAATTTTTTAGTTTGATTATTTTAAGGTTTCTGACAAGTTTTTTTAATCCATTTTTTATGGGGGTACCTATCCGGACTGTCGGATCTGTTTTAAAATTTCCAGCTGGGTTCCCCCCTCCAATGCTGTAAAAGGCTAAAACCTTCTCCTCTCTTTTAGTTATCGGAAAAAGAATGAAAAGCTTGGCTCAACTTCTATATCTCACAGCATTCACGCCGAAAACTTTGAAGAGAGCTTTCTGCCATTTATTTTTTTTTTTTTTTTTTTAAAATTTTTTTGTTTTTGGGGGGGGGTCAGAATACTCCTAGTGCACTTGTCCCTATAGGAATATTTTTTTGCCCTATGAAATTAGATCCAATCCTACGTTTTTTCTTGAGTTGTAAATTTATCACTTCTTAAAATTTTCTCATCTCCCCAAATTTTTTGTGTCCGTACCCGTGCTCTGAAACTTTTTTTTTGTGTCGTTTTTCATTTTTTTTATTTTATTTTCATAAATTTCTGGGGGGCAGATGGGGCCCCTTGTTTCATGGTCTTTTGATTAAATTTTCTTCTTTTAATTTTTGTTAATTTTCTTTTGTCACCCTTCTTTTAAAAAAGATTTTTGAATAAAAGTCAAAATATCAAAAAAATATTGATAAAGGCAGTGTTAAGCCTTGTACAAAAAAGGGGTATTTAAGAAAAAATACCGTTTACTAGTTTCTTTTCCTAGCGATTAGTTATTTCATTTTTATATCCTCCATACCATTTAAAAGAAATCAAAAGTGACAAAAATATTTTTAAAAAAAGTCGAAAAAAAAATTACTGCGGGGGTTTTTGGGGACCCTTTCCCCCCAAACCCCCTTTGCGCTTTTGCCACTATGGTGAATTGTTTTTTTTTTGCCCCGGGATTTTATTTTCAGGAATTCAGGGTCACCTTAAACAAATCACATTCTCACCTGGAAAACCCAAACAGCAGATCTTGGAAGGACCGAAGTCCAAAAACCCGATGTCGACCGGGGTGTTTTTCTGTGGGGACTCGTTCCGTTTTTGGGGTTTTTGGAAACATCAGCGACCTCGCGAGGCTCCGCTACTTCCATCTGGTCCCCAAAAGTTTCGCAATACCCTGGAGCGATCACATTATCTACAAGGCCAAAAATTACCTATCTTTAAATATAGTATCGTTTTTAAGGATTATTCTTTAAATTTTTGGGATCTTTTTTTGCTAGCCAACATCAAAATGTACAAGGGGCGATTAAATGAAAAGATGCCTATTTTTGTGTGAAAATTTGCTTTAAAGCTAAGACTGTCAATGAGCTGAGAAACCAGTTGTGCAGAGCAGGGGTTTTAGTCTCCGCCTGGATACTTGGGATTTGGGAAAGCCCCTCTTTTTTGTCCGTATCGGGCTCTATGTTTTTTTGTATAATATGACAGTTGAAAATAAAAATTTTTCCCACATTTTTCAAAAGTTTTTACTTTTCTTAGTAACGGGCTGTGAAAATGCTAAGCATCAATGTGTAGTATTTCCAACTCTGTAAAGACAATGATTTAAAATGTCGTAATGTGCTTATAGTACCTCGTGCTCATCTTTTGTAAAAAAATAGAATGATTTTGTAGGGATGGAAAAAAAAGCTTTTAAATTCCTAAACGTTTAACCTTTTTTTTAAAACAACATTTTAACTTTGGTACCCCCCCCACAATTTACCCCCCCCTCCCCCCAAATGCCAAACCATAGAAAATATGGTAAAAAAAATAATTCCTAGGCCATTTTTATTTTTTAATTTTCTTTAGGGATGACACGGGCCTGGTTTTTAGATATTTACCCGGAACGATTTTAGTCCGGATAAATTTTCGCAACTGTTTTAGTCTAATTCACTGGTTTATTTTTTTGCTACCCAAGTGGTCTTTCCGCGAAGCTTGCCCGCTCCCTATAGAGTAACTCAGTCAAAAACAAAGGGCGTTGTAACTGAAAAGTGCTTCCATCCGTCTGCCCGCCCGCCCAGCGGTAGTCCCAGGCCTACGAGTGGTGCAAGAGAGATGCGGGGATGGGCCCCTATTCCGAGCAGTGTCATCTGGCATGCGCGAACGGCGCTTTCGATCCAACCAAACTTGAACAGTTGCCGGCCGGAGGGGTTTGGAAAAAAGTTTTCTAACGTTTTGCAGACGCGACATACCGTCCAAAAAAAAGCCGCCAAACTTTGAGAAATGATACCCAAAGAGTACTTGGCATGCGCTTTTGGGCTAAACTTTAAAAAACCTCCCTACCCAGGGTAAAAAATTGGGATCTGGTTTTTTAAATTAAATTTTTGTTAAACGATGTTTTGAAATTTGTGGGCCAAACCCAAAGGTAGGCTGGATCCAAAATGCGCGAAATGTTTTATATAAAGGGGGTCGAACCGCTATTCCGGCTATATTTTCGAGAGTTTGATCGTGGGTTATCGAAGGTCCCCTAAATAGGGATAGGCACATAAATTTTCAATTTTTTTAAGACAATAGTGACGCTTTGAATAAAAAAATAAAAAGGGGTATTCTTCGGTCAGCAGTATTACATAAAAATTATCGTAGGTCTCAACGTAACCCACTAGCTAGCCAATAGCTTTAAACATCACAGGCAGGGACGAGTGGTGGCTCCAAAATTTTTATGGAAAGGGGGCGGTTCAAATCTTCGTCAGGTGTTTTTTTTTAACTTCTATTTAGGTCCTTTTTTTTTCTGCAAATGATTTCACTACATCTACATGCGGCCTTGTGCGAAAGCAATTCTACTCAAGTAATAATGTTTAAAAGTGCTAGGACAATTTTAAGGAAAAACCTTATCTTACACCTAGACGTTAGGGAGCCCGAAAAAGGGCCCCTTTTTTAGCAAGTTAAAAGGGCTTGAAGATTTTTTTGTTACTTAAAAGAAAAAAAGGGCGCGAGACGATAGTTATCAAAAAAAGTTTGTTTTAAAATAGCAACGTTTAAAATCTTGAAATTTTTTGTTACTTTAAAAAAGCAAAAAAGGGCCACTTTTATCACGGGGCACCTCCTCCAAACAAATCATTGGCCAAAGACTAATTTTGTACTAGAAACGGGTGCCGACGACTATCCACGGGCCCCTAAAAATACCCGAAAGTGCTATTCTTATTTCAATGGCAGCGAATAGGAATGACTTGGTTCAACAATTTTGGAATAGTTCGTAAAGCAGGATCCCATTTTTCCAAGGCACTATTTTATTTAAAAACATTTCATAACGCGATGTTTTTTAAATTTGCGGTCGAACCCCCTGTTTGGGTGGCATATGAAATGTGTCTGAAAAGTGGGTAGCCTATAAATTTTATCGAGAGGTCAACTTGTTGACAAAAACCAAAAGCACTCGAAAAAGAATGCAACTCAACTGACGACACAACGATTTTTTAAAAGGAGAACTACCTCTTTTTTATTATTACCATAGGGCCTATGTACGATCATGAGAAAAGGGATATTTTAAAGTTTATTTTGATTATCTTTATTTTTGAAAACTATAAGAAATAAAAATTTGGTCAGCGATTAATAATGCTTTTAAGAGAGGTAATTAATGTGATTGCAATATAGTGAAAACAAGTGAGCATTACATCTAAGCAAGGTCTAGGGCCTAGGCCTTGACGGGAGCAGGAAAGTAATTTAAATTTTTTTTGATGGGCCCCTACATTATTTTCACTACAAACGATTCTAGTACTCAAACCCAAAGTTTTCATCGTTCTTGGAAAACATGTTGTTTTTGTGATGTTCATAGGGGGGGTCTGGTCGGCTTGTAGGCAGTGCTAAAAAATTTATCTAGGGAGCTTTCTGATAAAATGGAACTGGTTTTTAAAAATTGGGCCCCATTGGAAGAGTAGGGTTTTGGGAAACCCGGTTTTTTACACATTCAAGTACCCTGATCAGCGTGGCTCCCTTTCCCGGGGTAAAAGGGAACGAGGGCTCTACGTTGGCCACCCCTTTTTTTTTTTTTTTTTTTGGGTCTCCTCGTAGGGGAAACCCAGGGCAGATCCTGGCTAAAGGGTGGGTTCTTGGCCGGGCCCCCCGGGAAACATACCCCGCCGTCAAAGTGGTTGTGTTGGGATTCTAGTTGAAGCGATTTCCTCACTGTCATCGGGGTGAGCGTGGGCCCGGGCTGCTGCGCGGGGGATGCGCTCTCGTAGCGGGGGATAATTACATGGTGTATGCAACACCGCACGGGCATAGAAAAAAGCAATGCGTGTTCTCACCGCACGGGCGGCAAGCCCGGATATCTGGACTAAAAAAAAATGTTTTTAAATTTTTTTTTAAATTTAGAAACATAGCCCTACCCCAATGGTTATTAGCCCGACTCGGCTATAACCTATTCATTGTGGGCTTAGTAGATCTAAACTATTGAGTACCGTAAGGTATCAAGCAAAAAACGGTGTTTTAAAAACGAAATCATAAAAATTCTTTAAAAATTACCCTAGGCCATCTTATTTTGGTGCGGGAAACCCACTTCAATCTTTTTTTTTTGAAAAATCTGACCTTTAGCGGAAATATGTGAAAAGTTTTAATGAATTACGGTCTGTGTTTTAAAAAACCCCCGGCCTTTTTTTTAATTATTAATTGGTTTTAAATTTGGTTAAAGACTAAGAATTATTTTTAAAAAGTAAGGACTTGGTCCCAAAAATAGTGTAAAACCCAAGGGCAGCCCATAAAAAAACTTTATTTTTTTAATGCAACAAGTTTTAATGGCTAGGCTAGGCCTACCCTTAATTCCCAAGTAAAAGAGCAAACCCCTTTCCTCCACCACTACTTACTCTGCCCCGGAAAGCATCGTAAAAGCCTGCCCAAATGTCTGCTTCTTGTCTGTCAACTTTTCTCCCCAGTAAACCTACCGAGCGTTCATCCCTTATCGCTGCGTTTCGTCCCCCAGAAGGGTCGCGAATGGGATTCGATTGCGCCCCTCATGGACGTTCAAGTTCTTCAAAAAAGAACAGGGTCTCTGTGTCTGTTCACGACCCCGGGGAGAAGGAAAGGGCTTTACCTTATTTTTTTAAAATAAAAAACCCTTTAAAAAAAATGGGTAACGTTACTTGTACCTGCGCCTTGCCCATCGATTATGTCTGCAATAAGTAAGACTAGACTCTAGCAGTGTTTTCCCATTGGGCGTTTTTCGCCGTTTGGGCGACCAAGCAAAGTTTTTTTGCGACCAAAATATTCGGAATCCCTGTCGCCCCAATGGGGGTACTTTACAAAATCCAAAATTTCAAAAAAATTTTCAATCACAGCTTGCTTTAAACACAAATAAGTTTATCAGAAAATTTTTCCTTGATAAAAAAGTATTTTGTAATTTAAATATTAGGTAAGTCTCAGAATACCGTTTTTCCCGGCCCGCGGGGTTTTTTTTTGGTTTTAAAAGTCCCATCATTTTCAAGACAAAAGGGGTGGTGTCGAGAAGGGGGTTTTGGAGGGAGGAAGGCCCAAGCAGTAGATCTTTCATACAAAGCTCAGTTGTTTTTTTACCGGCACGTGCGCGTACGGAAGTTTTTCGAACTGTTGATGGTTTTTTATCATTTTGTGGCTCCGTTTTACAAGATTATCGTTCAGCAGGGGGTACAGAATATATTTTACTTTTTCTTAAGTTTTTCATCTTTAATTTAATCTATTGTGCCCCGAAATAACCCCCTAAATATACTCCCTTAAATTCTCCAAAATTTTTTTTAGAGTCAAAAATAACCCCCTTTAAAAAAAATAAAAAAAAAAAACGCCCTGCGGGGGAAAATTTTGGGGGGTTCCCCCCCAGACCCCCCATTTGGGCCGCCGCCCAGATTTGGCACTTTGGGCGAAATTCAAAAGTTTTTCCCCGGCGACATCAGCGCTCATAATCTGGCAACCCTGGCTCTAAGGGGAACTTCCAGAGCTAAGCTCATGGTGAAAAAAATGAGGCAATCCAAATCAAATCAATCAAATCTATTGGAACTCGGCCTACCGTAGGCCTAGGCCCTACTCCAACATCCTAAAATAACAAGTTATGTAGGCCTACGTAAAAAAGAAATCTTTTACTAAAATGCAGCAACTTTAAAAAAGCCTAAAAACAGGACCCAATTTAAAAAGGGGTCGTGAGGCTGGGAGTGACAAGTTTACCTAAGCCTCGCTTTTATGTTTTCCCGGAAACGGTTTTAAACCCTTGGCTCATATTTCACATGTAGGCTAGCCCCTGTTACTTAAGTTAAAGAAAGGGCAATTAAAGAGATAATCCTTGATTAAATTTGAAATTCTTAATGAAACTTCTTGAAATCTCCGTACCCGGGAGCCTACTAATGCACTCAATTTTTGTGAACTTCAGGAAAATTTTTTCCAAGTGTCGTTAGGCCGAGGTAACAGATTTTTTTTTAAACAAATTTTATATGGCCTAGCCTAGGCCCATTTATTTTTTGTTTATTTTTATTTATTTATTTAGGGCCTAACGTCTATCCTATTCAGTTAAAAAAACTGATTTACAAAGGAGGACAACTAAATAAATCTAATTAGGCCTAGGGCTACATAGCTTGGAGACACGACAATGAACTACAGTTAGGCCTACATAAGTAGGCCTAAATATTTAAAATACGGAAGGTCTACTAATATTATGCTACAACAACATATTAATAACACAATTCTGGGGGAAAGAAATACTGGATCACAACTTATAAATTAATTCAAATAGGGCGTAGGACAAAGGTTTAATGTGGTTAATCACAAGATAGGCCTACTGTTCGAGTAATTTCCTGAATTGAAATCCATACCTTAAATTTTCCATTTTTTGGACAGGCTTATCTCTTGCAATGACCTTTTAAGGCTAATTATTCTTGGCAATTAAGTGGGGGATAGGCCTATCAATGGAATGGGTGTAGCCAGTGTTGGGTCAGTTCTTTTTAAAATGAACTTTTTAAAAGTTCAGTTCACAGCTCAAATAATAAACCTTTTTAAAAGTTCAAGTTCTTTTAAAACCTAAAATTTTGAAAAGTTCAAGTTCTTTCTAAAATATGAACAAAGTTCTTTTAAAAGTTTTTCGTAAAAAAAAAAAAAAACTCTTTTATTAAAGGCTGACGTAAAATGAAGAAAACACGAGGAAAAACAAAAGGGGGTTTGTTCGAGTACCTAACTACTGCGAGTTTGAGTCTTACGGAAGTGTTGAGCTGTCTTTGATCGTGTTGATGATTTGTAACTACATTCTCGTCGACCAGCTTGTAAAATTATGGCAGATACTTTGCATTTTAGGTTTCCCAAAAGATTTTTTTTCCGAATTAGTTGGCGTGCATCTTTTTAAAACTTCGTGAATCGTACGTGACCTTGTCGTAAACAGCTGAAGGGTGCGTCAACTAGGCCTACGATGGAACAACGATTTGTTATTGTTTTTAAGCGTCGACGGCGGCGAGTCGACGGCTGCTCGACGCACAGAAAGAACTTTCAAATGAACTTTTCTAAAACTGGAAAAGTTCGTTTCCTCAAAAAGAACTTTTAAAAGTTCAAGTTCATTGATTTAAAAAAAGTAAGTTCAAATGAAAAGTTCACAAAAAAAGAACGCGTTCACGAGAACGCGTTCTTTTTAAAAGTTCCTTCCCCAACACTGGGTGTAGCCTACTCTATTAGGCCAAGACTGCAGACTGCTGGACTTTTTAACCTTGGCATTGCTAGCCTATAGGCTAAAACTAGCCTAGGCTGTAGGCCTACAGTGTAGGCCTACACTGCCATCGATGCTGACATCCAGCCAGTTTAAAACAAATTCGTAGCTTGTTCAAGGAGTTGTTTCTTTTGGGGGTGGGCTAGATCCCGAGTCCCTACAGAGTCCAGGGATGGCCTAGAATACATTTTAAGTGTCGCTGCAAACTACCAACATCAACATTCAAGTCCATAGAAGGCCACATTGCTCAATAACAACAAAACATTGCCTCAACGCGTACATCAAGAGTCAAGACAGAGTGGAGGGTGGTTTTTTACAATTGATGCATAGACAAAGTGTTGGTAGCCTAGCCTATTTAAAGAATACCTACCTAGGCTACTTAATGTTTAAAATTCTTAAAGTAGGGTTAGGCCGTAGGCCTAGGCCTACTTAGGAAACGTTTAATGAAGCAGTACCTAGTACTTTATAAACATACCGATACACTGATTATAATCCTATTTTGGTATTTTTTAACTTGCAAGTTGCAACCAAGGGCTCAAACGGAGTCTGAGACTAGGCTTTAGTCTAAAGGCCGATGCACAATTGCCCGGTAACGATAACAGGAAGAAAGTTGAATCACACGTTAACTTACGACACAATGCACAATAAAGCTTCCCGTTGCCGGTCGTTCCCGTATCCCCGGCAACGACAAAGGGGAACACCAAGTTTAAACTTTCCGTACTTTCCAGTACCTTACCGTAACCAATAAAGAATCAAGATGTCCACGTCCCGACACTATTTTATCAGCTGATTGATGGTTTATACGCGAGTAATATGCTAAATAAATTAAATAAACATGAGCGGAATAACAAAATGGCCTAATTAACACACTTATTTTTTGATTTGTTCCCGTCAGCTTGCTTCACGGGCTGTTGTGCATCGAAGCTCGAAACGTAAGCGTCTTCCCGTCTCGTTCTCCGGCCGATGCACAATTGCCCGGTAACGAGAACGGGAACAAGAACGGAAAGACGCTAAAGTTAAGAGCTTCGATGCACAACAGCCCGTGAAGCAAGCTGAAAGGAATAAATCAAATAAAAAGTGTGTTTATTACATTTTGTTATTTTGTTATTCCGCTCATGTTTGTTTAATATATTTTGCATATTACTCGCATATAAATAGTGATGTAAAGGCGAAAAGTTTGCAATGAAAAGTTTGAAAAGTTTTTCCTTTCATGCAAACTTTTCACCAAGCTTGTGAAAAGTTTCAAATTTTTGAAAAGTTGTTGAAAATTTTGTAATAATGTAGGCCTACCTAGTTGCTACAGATCTACAGGTCTTAGAATACGATTCGGAATTGCTTTAAAGCCCAAGTAATAGGCCTAACGATACTGGAAATATTGCCACTTATAAGACACTAAATTTCTATTTTTGACATGTATTATGAAATAAAACTAGCCTATGTACTGATTAATTAATTAATAATTGCTAATTAGTGAATGGATTTGTATACTGTTAGGCTACATAACATTAGACATTGTAGGCCTATGCATTTTTTTAAAAGTAGGCATTGGGTACTTTTGTATAGGGCCTACTCTATTTCATGATAAAAAGTTCATACTAAAGCAATTATCAACAATCAACATAGAAATTTTGTAATACATCAATGAAATGTCCTGCAATTAATTCTCCTCGTCCTAACAACTATGCTATGATGGTATTTTCTCCTGATTTGGAGGTAAAGGGCCTAACAAAATTATAATCTATAACTTATGGTAGGCCATATGGCCTACCAATCATGCTGTCAAAATTTTTAAGTTGAAACGACGGTGATAAGCGACTAAAACATGAACTTTTCACAGTTTGAAAAGTTTCAGCAAAGTTTCAGCAAAGTTTTCACAAATTTGACTTTTCATGAAAATTTACATCACTACATATAAACCATCAATCAGCTGATAAAATAGTTTCAGGCCGTGGACATCTTGATTCTGATTGGTTCCGGTAAGGTACTGGAGGTAATCTTAATTTGGCGGAAGTGTTATTTTGCATTGAATTTATGATTTTCCTTTTTCTAACTGAATATTATTATGTATTTACTTGATTTTTGGCCGCGGAAAGTAGTTTCTGGACTTATTTAATCACTGTTAGTTGCTGGAATCCACCTACAAAACCTTTAACGTCGTTATTTTAAACATAAAGGACTTTATTACAATAGGATTTTCGTTTAAAACAGCAACGTTAAAGATTTTGAAGTTTTTTTGGTACTTGTTCATTAACGGGACCCCCCCTCTAAAAATGTAAATATTCTGTAGAAACATTTCATTAGACAATCATAACTACTACATCTGAGTTTCAGAGGTCAGGAAAACACGATTATTTTGAACAAAGCCTCGAAAACATCCTTTCCGGCTACATACTTTGCTCCAGGAGTGACACTGCCTACGCCAACATACTCCACCTACAAAACCTTTAACGTCGCTATTTTAATATAATGGACTGTCAATGGAAAAGTACTTTCGTTTAAAATAGCGACGTTAAAGGTTTTGAAGGTTCATTTGGTGTCCGTGAACGTCAATGTCAGCTGCACGGCGACGACTGCTCTCATGTAGGCCTACGCGTTCCAATGGACTGTACTCGCCTGAGTCACGTTGAACGTGTGAGTCAAGTTCACTGTTTGGGTCATATTCAACTCCTCACAAGTTGTAATTATTTATTGTAAACAGAAATAAGTAAAAAAACGACAATGGGGGGGATCAATTAACAAAAAATTGAGGGGGGTCCCGTTAATGAACAAGTACCGTTTTTTTTGTTATTATAACAGTAAAAACGTGATGATTCTATTTGCGATTTTTTACTATGTTCTTGTTTGGTTACTTGCAGTGAGTACAACATCTCAGCACGGTAGGCCTAGGCCGCGTCGCTCCTCGCTACTTATACCCTAACTTACTTTTGAACTTATAAAACAGAAGCGGAAAATTATTTTTAATATGGTTTCCGCGCATTTATTTTTAATTTACTTTAAAATATCAGTGATTTGGCAAAGAAAATAAGTAAAAAAACAAAAATGGCAATTTCGTGAAACTAGTAGAGTTCCGGTACTGGATGGGGACGTTACGGAAAGTTAAAACTTGGTGATGTTCCCGTGTCGTTGCCGGGATACGCGAAACAACCGGCAATGGGAGGCTTTATTGTGCATCGTTTCGTAAAGCATCATTCACAATTGGTTCTAAGTCGTAAGGCGCAAGGTCTAAAGGCGTAAGGCGTAAGTCGTAAGAAATGCTAGGCGTTTACAACAACCATACCATTTTTCATTGCTCCTGTGTATTGCGCATGCGCGTACAGTCAGCTGTGGAGTTTCCTTGTTCGTGATTGGCTCGTCGTAAGAAACCGTCGTAAGAATTGGATTTTGGGCAATTCGTTACGACATAAACCATACGCCTTACGACTTGGGACGTGTTGTGAACGTTCTGATTGAAATACATACTCGGCAATACAAATTATTACGCCTTAGGCCTTGCGCCTTACGACTTAGAACTGATTATGAATGATGCTTTAGTTAACGTGTGATTCAAACTTTCTTCCTGTTATCGTTACCGGGCAATTGTGCATCGGCCTTAAGTGCGAAGCGCCAAGAATTCTTGCAGCTGTGCATGCACGTGTAGGCTAGGCCTATCCACATGAGAGAGCGACTAGGCCTAGGGCCTAGGCCCCTAGGTTACCCTATAAACGTAGCCTAGGCTACCAGGTCCAAGGCTCATCATATTTTTTAGTTAATTTTTTAAATAAGTCCTAAGACACCTGGGCTTTCTTTACCGTAGGCCTAGGCCCAGGCCCCTACCTAACCAAAATCTCACCACTGATAAAGCAGTCCAAGACTCGAAGTTAGACTGTACGGTAGGGACTATTGTCTTTCAAACACATAGATATCAAATTACGACTAACTAGGCCTAAAATGATAAACTGTAAAAAGTAACCAAAGTTAAAAACATTCAAAACGCTTTTCATGGAACATCAAAGAACAACAAACTAACAACATCGCCTATCTAGCGCAGTAAATACAACGATTGGTACAAAGAAATCGATCATTCAAGGTGGCAGTGACTCGACTAGCGAGTGTAGCAAGCGGAAGTTTTAAAACCTATTAAAATTATTTAAAAGAGGTTTTTGTCTATACAGTTCCTATCCTACTAGGAAAACGCTTAAGTCCCGCCGCGTTGATGGATGAGCTTTTTTGTAAGTTTTTAGTTTGCGTAGGACCACTTTTCCTTTGCAAGAGCTTTTTGAATGCATTGTAGGTGATTGTTGTCAAGTTTCTATTGTTACTTGTTAATTGTTATTATAAAACTAAAAAAAACTCATATTAAAACCTTTATTCTTTGGATTCTGGCTAACTTTTTCAACTCTTTCTTTCAAAAAGCAATACATCACCATAACCTTAATGTCCATGTGAAATATGAACGTTGTAGCCCCACCCGTTTGGTTAGAATCGAACCAAATGTCACGAAAATATCGCGCTAAAAATCGAAAAAAATCGTAAAAGTACGATATTCATGAGAAATATTTCTTCGATCGTACCCAAAAACGTAGCAAGTCTAAGTTTAGAGATTTCGAAGGTCCCCTGAAATTTTTATCAAGATCACATAAATTATGCCGTTTGCCCGGTAGAGAGCGAACAAACAGAAAAAAAGAAGAAAAAAAAACACCCGAGCAAATTTTGTGGGGGTCAGTGAAATTGAAGTTTTTGCTTCGCTCATCCAAATATTACTAGGAAAACGCTAAAGTCCCGCCGCGTTGATGGATGAGCTTTTTTGTAAGTTTTTAGTTTGCGTGGGACCACTGTTCCTTTGAAAGTGCTTTGTGAATGCATTGTAGGTGATTGTTGTCAAGTTTATATTGTTACTTTTAATTGTTATTATAATCCTAAAAAAAACTCATATTAAAACCTTTATTCTATGGATTCTGGCTAACTTTTTCAACTTTTTCTTTCAAAAGGTACTACAGCACCATAACCTTATAATCCTGTCAAATAAGAATTTTTGAAGGAAAAAATTGCGATGTCGCTGAATTTTTGCAGAGACCTTCCTTAAATAATACTTATGAACATACTAAAACTCCCCTACAATCGGACTGGAGCTTTGGCCGCCATATTGGAAAATGGCGGCCAAAAAGTGTTGATTATCGAATATCTCCATATTGGATGGAGATAGACAAAATGTTTCAATGGCAAAAATATTCCCCATTAAATTCCCTACAAAAAGGTGATTGTATAGTTTTGGTAGGGGCAAAGGTTACGTCACAAAATCGTGGTTTATATGTTGCTCATTGGAGTACCAGCTAATTTCCTTATTTTCACGACCAGCATCAAACAATGCCCGGTAAATCCGTGAGAAATCGATTGAAATACAAAAGGACTTTTGTACGGGGTTCATAAAAGCTTCCATTATTATTTTAAAAAACAGGTCTGCAAAATCGGATTTTGCATTTACCCGGAATTAGGGTTTTTCCATTGTTGGCATTTCCTCAAAAAAGCCGTATTTGACTGTCCATTATTAAGCACTAAATAGCATTGGAGGAAAAATTCTTTCTATGCACACTGAAATGACTTAAATAATGATCCGATTACAACCAAAGTTTAAATCCAATATGGCTGCTAATTCCAAATATCCACAACATCAAAGTGAATTATGTAACAAAAAGAGTGTAAAAATAGCACGAAAACAGTATTCATATTGTGAACCCATCTCCCAACCACCATAACCATCTCTGCAAAAGGCATATATTAAAACCTTTATTTCTATGAATTTTGACCAAATTTTTCAACTTTTTCTTTCAAGAGGCACTACATCACCATAATCTTTATGTCAATGTGAAATATGAACGTTGTAGCCCCACCCGTTTGGTCAGAATCGGCCCAAATATTACGAAAATATCGTATTAAAAACTGGGGGGGAAATCGTAAATGTACGATTTATATAAGTAATATTTTTTCAAATGTCTCTTAAATCATTTGTACATTATTTCAGTGAATTTTAAACGTTCCCATAAAGTTTTATCAATATCGGAGTAGCCGTTTGCCAAATATCACGAAAATATTCAGGAAAAAATTAAAAAAATCGTAAAAGTACGATAATCATAAGAAATATTTAATCGATTATACCCAAAAACGTGGCAGGTCTAAGTTGAGAGATTTCGAAGGTCTCCTCTAATTTTCATCATGATCGCATATGCCGTTTGCCCGGCAGAGAGCGAACAAACAGACAAAAACTAACAAAACCAAAACACCCGAGCTATTTTTCTTGGAGTAACGTAAGTGAAAAAAAAACATAAAGTGAAATTGAAGTTTTCGCTTCGCTCATCCAAAAATTCACATATTTTGAATGTTTTAAAATTGAATACTAAAAACATTTTTATCTGTGGTATAATCTCAAAAAATGAATTAGAAAATGTAAGTTCAGACTTTGCAAGGAAGGGAGACTGGCAACAAATTTGCCTGCCACGCAACCCCCGTGGACGCCCATGCGTGGTCACGTTTCTAAACTAGAAAGCTTCGCAAACGCTTTTTTTAGTCGCGTTGATGGATGAGCTTTTTAATTATACTAGGAAAACGCTTAAGTCCCGCCGCGTTGATGGATGAGCTTTTTTGTAATTTTTTGTTTGCGTAGGACCACTTTTCCTTTGCAAGAGCTTTTTGAATGCATTGTAGGTGATTGTTGTCAAGTTTTTATTGTTACTTGTTAATTGTTATTACTAGGAAAACGCTTAAGTCCCGCCGCGTTGATGGATGAGCTTTTTAAAGTTTTTAATTTGCGTGGGATATCTTTACTTTTGCAAGTGCTTTGTTTTGTTACCTATGCATTGTAAAAACTTATATTAAAAACTTTATTTTTATGTATTCTGGCTAACTTTTTCATCTTTTTCTTTCAAAAGGTACTACACTAGGCCGCTTCGCGAACGCTTTTTCCAGTCGCGTTGATGGATGAGCTTTTTAATTATAAAATGTTAATTTTAATTTAAAATAATAATAAAAACATATTTACACGGCCCATACAAAGCAATCATTAGGTCTGTTGGATCTTTGATTGTTTGTAACAAGGCTGTGAGTAAGATATAAAATCTCCTGTGAAGTTTTCATACAAGGCTGTGAGAAAGATCTAAAATCTATATTTTCGTGCTATTTGGGCGGATTCTGACCAAAACATGTGGGGCTACAACGTTCATATATCACATGGACATTAAGGTAAGGGTGATGTATTGACTTTTGAAAGAAAAAGTTGAAAAAGATGGCCAGAATCTATAGAAATAAAGGTTTTAATATTTAACACCTCAAAAAACTCAAATTAAAACCTTTATTTCTATAGATTCTGGCTAACTTTTTCAACTTTTTCTGTCAAACGTCAATACATCACCATAACCTTAATGTGTATGTGAAATATGAACGTTGTAGCCCCACCCGTTTGGTCAGAATCGGCCCAAATGTCACGAAAATATCGCACTAAAAATCGAAAAAAATCGTAAAAGTACGATATTCATGAGAAATATTTCTTCGATTGTACCCAAAAACGTAGCAAGTCTAAGTTCAGAGATTTTGAAGGTCCTGTCAAATTTTCATCAAGATCGCATATGCCGTTTGCCCGGTAGAGAGCGAACAAACAGACGGAAAAACAAACAAAAAAAAAAAAAAAACACATCGAGCTAAATTTTTTGGGGGGTCGGTGAAATTGAAGTCTTCGCTTCGCTCATCCAATCACCATAACCTTAATGTTCATGTGTAATATGAACGTTGTAGCCTAACCCGTTTGGTCAGAATTGGCCCAAATGGCACGAAAATATCGCACAAAAAATCAAAAAACTTATATTACAAGCTTTATTTCTATAGATTCTGGCTAACCTTTTCAACATATTTCTTTCAGAAAGCAATACATCACCATTAATTTAATGTCCATGTGAAATATGAACGTTGTAGCCCCACCCGTTTGGTCAGAATCGGCCCAAATGACACGAAAATATCGCACTAAAAATAGAAAAAAATCGTAAAAGTACGATATTCATGAGAAATATTTCTTCAAATGCACCCAAAAACGTGGCTAGTCTAAGTTCAGAGATTTCGAGGGTTTCTCAAATTTTCATCAAGATCGCATTTGCCGTTTTCCCGATAGAGCGCGAACAAAAAGACAGAAAACCAAAAAAACAAAAAACAACCGAGCTAAATTTTTTGGGGGGTCGGTGAAATTGAAGTCTTCGCTTCGCTCATCCAATAAACCTCAAAAAACTCATATTAAAACCTTTATTTCTATGGATTCTGGCTAACTTTTTCAACTTTTTCTTTCAAAAGGTACTACATCACCATAACCTTAATGTACATGTGAAATATGAACGTTGTAGCCCCACCCGTTTGTTCAGAATCGGCCCAAATGTGACAATAATATCGCACTAAAAATCGAAAAAAATCGTAAAAGTACGATATTCATGAGAAATATTTCTTCGATTGTGCTTAAAAACGTAGCACGTCTAAGTTCAGAGATTTCGAAGGTCCCCTCCAATTTTTATCAAGATCGCTTATGCCGTTTTCCCGGAATCGTGCGAACAAACAAACAAACAAACAAAAAAAAAACACCCTAGCTAAATTTTTTGGGGGGTCGTGAAATTGAAGTCTTCGCTTCGCTCATCCAAAAATGTTAATATTAATTTAAAATAATAAAAACATATTAACACGGCCCATACAAAGCAATCATTAGGTCTGTTGGATCTTTGATTGTAACAAGGCTGTGAGTAAGGTATAAAATCTCCTGTGAAGTTTTCTTACAAGGCTGTGAGAAAGATCTATAATCTATATTTTCGTGCTATTTGGGCGGATTCTGACCAAACGGGTGGGGCTTCAACGTTCATGTTTTACATGGACATTAAGGTAAGGGTGATGTATTGACTTTTGAAAGAAAAAGTTGAAAAAATTAGCCAGAATCTATACAAATAACGGTTTTAATATTTAACACCTCAAAAAACTCAAATTTAAACCTTTATTTCGAAAGATTCTGGCTATCTTTCTCAACTTTTTCTTTCAAACGTCAATACATCACCATTACTTTAATGTGCATGTGAAATATGAACGTTGTAGCCCCACCCGTTTGGTCAGAATCGGCCCAAATGTCACGAAAATATCGCACTAAAAATTGAAAAAAAATCGTAAAAGTACAATATTCATGAGAAATATTTCTTCTATTGTACCCAAAAACGTAGCAAGTCTAAGTTCAGAGATTTTGAAGGTCCTGTCAAATTTTTATCAAGATCGCATATGCCGTTTGCCCGGTAGAGAGCAAACAAACAGACGGAAAAACAAACAAAAAAAAAAAAAAAACACATCGAGCTAAATTTTTTGGGGGGTCGGTGAAATTGAAGTCTTCGCTTCGCTCATCCAATCACCATAACCGTAATGTCCATGTGAAATATGAACGTTGTAGCCCCACCCGTTTGATCAGAATTGTCCCAAATGGCACGAAAATATCGCACAAAAAATCAAAAAACTTATATTACAAGCTTTATTTCTATAGATTCTGGCTAACTTTTTCACATTTTTCTTTCAGAAAGCAATACATCACCATTACCTTAATGTCCATGTATAATATGAACGTTTGTAGCCACACCCGTTTGGTCAGAATTGGCCCAAATGGCACGAAACTATCGCACAAAAAATCAAAAAACTTATATTACAAGCTTTATTTCTATAAATTCTGGCTAAACTTGTTCACATATTTCTTTCAGAAAGCAATACATCACCATTACCTTAATGTCCATGTGAAATATGAACGTTTTAGCCCACCCGTTTGGTCAGAATCGGCCCAAATGACACGAAAATATCGCACTAAAAATCGAAAAAAATCGTAAAAGTTCGATATTCATGAGAAATATTTCTTCAAATGCACCCAAAAACGTAGCAAGTTTAAGTTCAGAGATTTCGAAGGTTCTGTCAAATTTCATCAAGATCGCATTGTCGTTTTCCCGGTAGAGAGCAAACAAACATACAGAAAAACAAACAAACAAAAAAACACCCGAGCTAAATTTTTTCGTGGGTCGGTGAAATTGAAGTCTTCGCTCCGCTCATCCAATTAAATACCTAAAAAAACTTTTATTAAAACATTTATTTCTATGGATTCTGGCTAGCTTTTTCAACTTTTTCTTTCAAAAGGTACTACATCGCCACAACCTTAATGTACATGTGAAATATGAACGTTGTAGCCCCACCCGTTTGTTCAGAATCGGCCCAAATGTGACAATAATATCGCACTAAAAATCGAAAAAAATCGTAAAAGTACGATATTCATGAGAAATATTTCTTCGATTGTGCTCAAAAACGTAGCACGTCT
The DNA here is from genome assembly GCA_024449915.1 of Sweltsa coloradensis. Taxonomy (NCBI): domain Eukaryota; kingdom Metazoa; phylum Arthropoda; class Insecta; order Plecoptera; family Chloroperlidae; genus Sweltsa; species Sweltsa coloradensis. Next base: position 29,694 of record JAMZAV010001239.1, read on the forward strand.
AAGTTCAGAGATTTCGAAGGTCCCTTCCAATTTTTATCAAGATCGCTTATGCCGTTTTCCCGGAATCGTGCGAACAAACAAACAAACAGACAAAAAAAAAAAAAAACACCCGAGCTAAATTTTTTGGGGGGTCCGTGAAATTGAAGTCTTCGCTTCGCTCATCCAAAAATGTTAATATTAATTTAAAATAATAAAAAACATATTAACACGGCCCATACAAAGCAATCATTAGGTCTGTTTGATCTTTGATTGTAACAAGGCTGTGAGTAAGGTATAAAATCTCCTGTGAAGTTTTCTTACAAGGCTGTGAGAAAGATCTATAATCTATATTTTCGTGCTATTTGGGCGGATTCTGACCAAACGGGTGGGACTTCAACGTTCATATTTCACATGGACATTAAGGTAAGGGTGATGTATTGACTTTTGAAAGAAAAAGTTGAAAAAATTAGCCAGAATCTATACAAATAACGGTTTTAATATTTAACACCTCAAAAAACTCAAATTTAAACCTTTATTTCGAAAGATTCTGGCTATCTTTCTCAACTTTTTCTTTCAAACGTCAATACATCACCATTACTTTAATGTGCATGTGAAATATGAACGTTGTAGCCCCACCCGTTTGGTCAGAATCGGCCCAAATGTCACGAAAATATCGCACTAAAAATTGAAAAAAAATCGTAAAAGTACGATATTCATGAGAAATATTTCTTCGATTGTACCCAAAAACGTAGCAAGTCAAGTCAGAGATTTCGTAGGTCCCTTCAAATTTTCATCAAGATCGCATATGCCGTTTGCCCGGTAGAGAGCGAACAAACAGACAGAAAAAAACAAACAAAACAAAACAAAAAAAACACCCGAGCTAAATTTTTTGGGGGGGGTCGGTGAAATTAAAGTCTTTTCTTCGGTCATCCAATTAAACTTCAAAGTTAAAAAATCATAAATTTGACACAGTCACTACAAAAATTCAATTATTTAACTAGGGAAATGCCAAAGTCGTTGTTAGACGAGTGAGTGAGCCATGTGTTGAGTACCCGGTAACATTCCTATTCTTCCCCCTACCTTAGGCCTCCCTAGCCTATCATTGGATGAGCGTAGCGAGCGAAGCGAAGACTTCAATTTCACTGACCCCAAAAAAATTTAGCTCCAATGTGTTTTTGTTTGTTTTGTTTTATTGGTTTGTTTTTTTGTCTGTTTGTTCGCTCTCTACCGGGCAAACGGCATTTGCGATCTTGATGAAAATTTTAGGGGACCTTTGTTTTCTCTGAACTTAGACTTGCTACGTTTTTGGGTACAATCGAAGAAATATTTCTCATAAATATCGTACTTTTACGATTTTTTTCGATTTTTTAGTGCGATATTTTCGTCGCATTTGGACCGATTGTGACCAAACGGGTGGGGCTACAACGTACATATTTCACATGGACATTAAGGTTATGGTGATGTAGTACCTTTTGAAAGAAAAAATTGAAAAAGTTAGCTAGAATCCATAGAAATAAAGGTTTGAAATATGTTTTTTGAGGGTTTATAATAACAACTAACAAGAAACAATAGAAACTTAACATATTATTGACACCGGCCAAGTTTGCTGTTTCAAACCCACACCTTTTCACCACCATGCAACTCGTACAAACTGAAATACTATATACATTCCTTCATTCTCACATATTTTCGATAAAAACAGTCCAACTTACATAGTTATGATGTGCGGCGCAAAACTGCATAAAATTCCACAGGGAAATAAAAAATATTCAATCAATACCGTTATTTAAAACTAGGCCGCTTCGCGAACGCTTTTTTTAGTCGCGTTGATGGATGAGCTTTTTTGTAAGTTTTTAGTTTGCGTTGGACCACTTTTTCTTTGCAAGTGCTTTTTGAATGCATTGAAGGTGATTGTTGTCAAGTTTCCATTGTTACTTGTTAATTGTTATGTTAATTGTTCTATGGATTCTGGCTAACTTTTTCAACTTTTTCTTTCAAAAGGTACTACATCACCATAACCTTAATGTCCATGTAAAATATGAACGTTGCAGTCCCACCAGTTTGGTCAGAATCGGCTCAAATGTCACGAAAATATCGCACTAAAATCGAAAAACTAGTAAAAGTACGATATTCACGAGAAATATTTCTTCCATTGTACCCAAAATCGTGGCAGGTCTAAGTTTAGAGATTTCGAAGGTCCCCTCCAATTTTCATCAAGATCGCATATGCCGTTTGCCCGGTTGAATGCGAACAAACAGACAAAATACAAACAAAAAACAAACAAACAAAAAAAAACACTCGAGCTAAATTTTTTGGGGGGTCAGTGAAATAAGTCTTCGCTTCGCTTATCCAAAAGTATGACATGTTTATGATTAGTTTTTAGGGTAGACGGTCAACCCGTGTAGAAAGAACCGAGAAAACTTCAAACAAACAAGACATTATTTTTTTGGATGAGCGTAGCGAGCGAAGCGAAGATTCCATTTCACTACACTGGAGAAAAAAACCGGAATGTTTTTTTTGTTTGTATTTTTGTGTGTTTATTAACACGATTCCGGCTAAACCGATACTCCAATTGCGATGAAATTTTCTGGAGACCTTCGAAATCTCTGAATTAAAACTGTCTCGTTTTTGAGCGCAATCGGAAATTTTTTTCTCATAAAAATCGCAATTTTACGATTAATTTCGATTTTTTAAAAAATTCTTCGGCTTATAACACCTACATGCTTTATCCGGTTTTTATGATTTTTTTCACAGAACCTTAATTTTATGAATTAATATATATTCGTGTTAAATTTGAGCGAAATCGAATAATTATTTCTCGTGAAAATCGAAATTTTACGGTTTTTTTCTTTTTTTAAACAATTCTTTGACTTATAACACCTACATGCTTTATCTTATTGTATTGATTTTTTCACAGAACCTTCATTTTTTGAATTTATATATTCTTGTTAAATTTGAGCGCAATCGAATAATTATTTCTTATAAAAATCGTAATTTTACGATTTTTTTCTTTTTTTAAATTACGATTTACTAAAATAAATTCATATTTAAGTTTATTTTGTATTTAATTTAATTAAATTTAAAAAAATCTTCAACTTTGTAGTGATTTTTCCGCAGAACAACAGAAAATCCGCATAACACATGGTAGCTCAATGCACCAATTACGCTCTTCCAGCAACGCGCCTGAAAAAGCGTTTGCTAAAACCTTTTACACTTTAGATGAATTTCTCCAGTAACAAAATAAGTATGGTTAAGTGGACCATTGAACATTGTGTTATTATATATATTATATTTTATTATATATATATATATATATTATATGTGTTAATTAGATGACTCTCTAAATATTGTTCCAGTGGAGATTTTATTTTGTTGTGACAAACTGTGCACAACAACTATCACAAAAATATAAATTGTAGCATGTTTTTGTGTTGTTTTTGATAGCAATGTGATTATCCTACTAACGTTATTAAATTAAAATTAAACAAAATTACAAAAGTTATAACTAAATTAAGGCAAGCGTTTGTAAATTAACGAAATGGTTTTTTTCAGAAAAAGTCGAGAGTGCTTAGATGGTTGTGATGAGGAGTTACTAGGATGCTTTGCGAACGCTTTTTCAGGCGCGTTGTTGGATGAGCGTAATTAAAAAAAAAAACAGAAAAGCGTAAAATTGCGATTTTCGTGAGAAATTTTTCGATAACACTCAAATTTCACAATCGGATTAAGCATGTCGGTGTAATAAGTCGAAGAAATTTAAATAATTTTTTTTTGTAAAATTGCGTTTATCATGAGAAATAATATTTCGATTCCGCTCAAATTTCACACGAATACATCAATTCATTAAATTAAGGTTCTATAAAAATATTATTACAATCGAATAAAGCATGAAGGTGTTATAAGTCGAATAAATTTAAAAAATCGTAAAACTGCGATTTTCATAAGAAATTATTTTTTGATTACGCTCAAATTTCCCACGAATATATTTATTCATAAAATAAAGGTTCTGTGAAAAAATCATTCGAATCGAATAAATCATGTAGATGTTATTATTCGAAGACTGTTTTTAAAAATCGAAAAAAATCGTAAAATTGCGATTTTTATGAGAAATAATTTTTTGATTGCGCTCAAAAACGTGACAGTTCTAAGTTCAGAGATTTCAAAGGCCTCCAGAAAATTTCATCGCAATTGGAGTATTGGTTTAGCCGGAATCGTGTTAACAAACACACAAAAATACGAAAGAAAGAAAGAAAGAAAAAAAAACAATCCGGATTTTTTTCTCCAGTGTAGTGAAATGGAATCTTCTCTTCGCTCGCTGCGCTCATCCAAAGACGTACGGCCGGCAAATGGGAGACCCGGGTTCAATCCTCGGTCGAACTGGTTTTTGTTTTTCTGGATTACATAAAATATTATCAATAGGTGAGTGCATTCCGTCTAACCAAATCTATTATTAAATCACTATGATATAGAAGTCGATGACTTAACAAACAGAGTTTTATTTATTTGTGAGAGGTGAATTAAAGGTTAAGAGGGCTACATCTAATTAATCTAATACATCATGGTGGATGAGCTTGCGTTGCCCGTGGTCTCAATCATGAACCACGAGGCTATAAGAAATGCGGCGTCTGGTATTGATTTACAGAACGGGCTGTCATTCCTTGGAATCATGACTAAAATCAATAACATGATGAACTTCAGAAATAAAATACCTTTCTAAGTTGGTGCATGTTGTGCAACAACACCGGTGCTATATATTATTCTACTAAGCAGCGGGCTTAGACGGATAATATAACGATGTTATCTATGCAGGGGAAACGAAAATATATTACAGCTAAAAACGTTTTTTGAAAATTATTTTCACCACCAACTCACCACTTTAATACCGACAGTGTTGGCTCTGATTCGGGAGGTCCCGGGTTCAAATCCCGTCGAGACCAGCAATCCTGACTGAAGTATTTTCCGAGGTTTTCCTCAGTCGTTATAATGCGAATGCAAGGGTTTTAGTCCTCTTAAACAGCCCTCTAACATCCCTTCACAAATATCCTATCCGCAACATACCTAGTTAGACACCTGAGGGCATGAACACTCTACAAATTTTTTTTATTTTTTTTCACCGCTTTAAAATAATATTATTGACTATTATATAATATCGTATCTCTTCATTCAGGAAAACGCTTAAGTCTCGCCGCGTTGTTTGATGAGCGTAATTGGTGCATTGAGTAGCCAAGTGTTATGCGGATTTTCTAATGTTCTGTGAAAAAATCATTACTAAGTTGAAGATTTTTTTTTAATTTATTTAAATTAAATTAAAAATAAACTTTAATTTTTAATTTTTTTAATTAATCGTAATTTTAAAAAAGAAAAAAATCGTAAAATTTCGATTTTCATAAGAAATAATTATTCGATTGTACTCAAATTTCAAACGAATATATTAATTCAAAAAAATAAGGTTCTGTGAAAAAATCATTACAATCGGATAAAGCATGTTGGTGTTATAAGGCAAAAAATTGATTTAAAAATAAAGAAAAAACCATAAAATTTCGATTTTCATGAGAAATAATTTTTTCGATTGCGCTCAAATTTCACACGAATACCGAAATTCATAAAATTAAGGTTCTGTGAAAAATCATTAAAATCGGATAAAGCATGTAGGTGTTATAATCGAAGAAATTTTTAAAAATCGAAAAAATCGTAAAATTGCGATTTTCATGAGAAATAATTTTTCGATTGCGCTCAAAAACGTGGCAGTTCTAAGTTCAGAGATTTCGAAGGCCTCCATAAAATTTCATCGCAATCGGAGTATCGGTTTAGCCGGAATCGTGTGGACAAACAGACAAACAGACAAAAATACAAAAAAAAAACATTCCGGAATTTTTTCTCCAGTGTAGTAGAATGGAATCTTCGCTACGCTCGCTACGCTCATCCAATTAGTGTGCGGGTATACCCCACAACTCGGGTCGGATCGGGTATTTGGGGCCAAAGTTAAAATCTGATACCCGAGTTTCATATAACAGCAACAATGAGGGTGTTTGGTGGAGGTGCCGGTCCAGGATTTACATTCTTGATTGGTGGAGGTGCCGGTCCAGACAATTCTTATTTATAACCAAAATATTAAATGCCGTTCAATGAAAATCCAGAGAATATTTGATTTGATTGGATATTGCTTAACGTCTCATATTTATGCAACCTGGCTAATCGTGACGAAGGGAGGGACGTAAGGGATGACGCGAGGGGACAGGGGGTGGACAGGCCTGTGCTGGTCAGAACCAGCCACAAGCGTATGGGGTGGGCAGGGGTTCCCCCACGTCGTGGTCGTCGAGAAAATTTAATAAAAAATAAAAAATAAAAATAGAAAATTAATTTCGAGATAAATATATCAATTTAACATGACCGACAGTGTTGGCTCGAGCGCTATGCGCGCGACTCTAATTCGGGAGGTCCCGGGTTCAAATTCCGTCGAGACAATAATATTTAATTTCAACTAACTAGGAAAACGCTAAAGTCCCGTCACGTTGATGGATGAGCTTTTTTGTAAGTTTTAAGTTTGCGTGGGATCTATTTACTTATCAAGTGCCTTTTGAACGCATTGTTGGTGATTGTTGTCAAGTTTCTATTGTTACTTGTAAATTGTCATTATAAACCTAAAAAAACTCATATTAAAACATTTATTCTATGGATTCTGGCCAACTTTTTCAACTTTTTCTTTCAAAAAGCAATACATCACCATTACCTAATGTCCATGTGAAATATGAACGTTTGGTCAGAATCGGCCCAAATGTCACGAAAATATCGCACTAAAAATAAAAAAAAATCGTAAAAGTACGATATTCATGAGAAATATTACTTCGATTGTACCCAAAAACGTAGCAAGTCTAAGTTCAGAGATTTCGAAGGTCCCCTCCAATTTTCTTCCAGATCGCATATGCCGTTTACCCGGTAGAGAGCGAACAAACATACAGAAAAAAAAGAAAAAAAAACACCCGAGCTAAATTTTTTGGGGGTTCGGTGAAATTGAAGTCTTCGCTTCTCTCATCCAATAATAACACACTTCCTAGTAAAACAAACACCCGAGCATTTTCTTCAGAGCATTACCATTGGTTCTTCGCTTCACTCGCTACGCTCATCCAATTTGTTTTATGTAAATTCTGTAATTGTTTTTTTACCCGACTGATTTTTTAGACTGTGATTTCTTTAATCTAATCAAAATGTTTTATTCAAATTTATTTTCTTGTTATTAAGGCAAAACGGTCTAAACATACTACTGTTCTGAAACATTCCATCATCATTTTGCATCATTTTTTTTTGTTTATTTACGGGTTTCTATAAAGCATTACGATTATAAGTAATTATAATAATAATGTTCATAGTTTTTAATACTTGTGTTGTTTTCTATTTTCTGATATTGATTCTTTCTGTAGCCATGTACTTTGTTTTGATTAGTACGCTGGATCAACGCGATCACTTGTATTAATTGGTCAGCTGTCAAATAAAGATAGAATTAACTACTTAGTAGATAAGTAAGTGAAACAGATGAATTTGTGGTTTAGAAGATTCCGGCTCGAACCTTGCGAACCTTGTTGTATGTGATATTATGTCGCTGGGTGTAAAAGAATCACGATAACGAGTAACGACAACCAGTTATGTTTCGGGCAACGAATTTAAATGCCACTATTGGAAATGAGTGATGGGATTAAATTGATCAATTACGGTAAAGCACACATACCATTAAGTATGATTACAGCGTTTAAAAATAATCCATGCCCATAAAAGCTTATTTAGATCCAAATGACTGAAGTTTGCTGTAGTTGTGGGTTTCATACAATGTCCGTGTTTTATTCAACTTTACGAGTTGTATGGGAAGGAACCTCATATTCGTTTGAGTGGGATCGTGTAATAAATCATTTTTTTCTTTTCGATTTTCTTTGTTAATGATTTTTCATTATTTCTTTCTTTCTTTCTTTTTCCTCCACTTTTTAAATATTTGATTCATTAATTAATTGCATTTAATATCATTTTAATTTGTAACCAAAATTGGTGTGTTGTAATGCATTGTTGTTGTAATACTACTATTTCAAATATTTACTTAAATGTAGTTCATTATTGTGTCTGCATCTATGTAATTAGATTTATTTAGTTGTCCTCCTTTGTAAATCAGTTTTTATAACTGAATTGGATAGACGTTAAATAAATAAATAAATAAAATAAAAAGTGTACTATTATGTACATCATGTACAACGACAGTTTCATCTTAATCTTCTGCCGTTCTTATGACATCGAAAGAAATCATCACTGTAAAAATAATTGTGTGGAAGTAACTTATGCCATTGTGAAATGTAAACAAGATTGTTTTTGTTCGTGTCGTCTTTTAGGAAGTTTAGACGATAAGTACTTATAACCCAATCACTTTCGTTAACTTTTATACGGTTCATAATGAATAAGTAGACAATGTTGAATTTTACCTTGACACTGAATTGGATACATAGTGTAATAGAGCCTCTGTAACAATGCTATGTATGAAAATCGCGATGAATTACGTTTTACAAAAAAACAATTTGTAAAATGTAATTTTAACATTGTCTAATAGTATTTTAATTTCCATGTTTATTAGTAAGCACGCAAGTTATTTGTTTAGCAATTGTACGGATTCTTGAAATATTGAACAGTTAATGTTTCTTCTTGCCGTAAGCTGCTTTTTTGATATTGCATGAATTTCCAGTTATCATTAAAACTATTTACATTCTGAATCTGAACCATACATTACAAGAAGAACAACTAGTCGTAATCGTGCATACGTAAAATCGTTTAGGTTAAGAACTGTTTTAGTGAAATAGTTATCACCAATATTTAAGAACGACAACGACAACGACAACGACAACGACAACGACAACGACAACGACAACGACAACGACAACGACAACGACAACGACAACGACAACGACAACGACAACGACAACGACGACGACGACGACGACGACGACAACGACAACGACAACGACAACGACAACGACAACGACGACGATGACGATAGAATGTAAGCACACGAAAAATCACTTTAAAAATTAAACCATGGATAACACTAGGGACAATAAAATCAATAAGAAAACGAGATAAATTCAGCAAACAAGTCATAAACCACCCTCTAGGGTCTATCGTGCTCAAAGCAAATTCAGTATCGCACTAAATCAGATCATTAAGAACACAAAAGAAGATTATTTTAAGAATATGCTACAAATTGCAAACAATAATATCCAAGAAATGTGGAACGTAATAATCGAAGCAACAACTGTGTACAATGCGTTTTACTATAAAAACCCAACACTGGTAGCCGACACGTTCAATAATTATTTTATTGATATTGGAGAAAAATAGGAAGTTAAATCTTTAAAAAGTGACAGACTTTTTTTGAAACTACACCTTCTTTAGAACACGAACCTTGTAACACAGAAAAATCTTTTTTTCTCTATCCAGTTACTGAAATAGAATTCTCTTCGTACATAACTGAACTAAAGAAAATACAGCACCAGGAATCGATAACATCCAATCAAAAACACTAAAAATTCTGAAACCTTTAATATTAAAACCAATAGTACACAATCATAAATCAAAGTTTTTCAACAGCTATATTCTCTAGCGAATACAAACATGCAATAATCACACCTATTTACTAAGAAAAGATAAAACTCAAACATCTAACTACAGACCCATATCCTTGCTAAAATCTTATGAAAAAGTATTTAAAAAAGAGTCAGCGAGAACATGATATTCTCTCCAAACCAATACGGTTTTCGCAAGGGAAAGAGCACATCAAATGATATCAATAAATAAACGGAGGAGGTACACTTGGCAATCAGTCTAAATAAAAAAACTCGAGTAGGGTTATCTAGACCTGGCAAAAAGCTTTGATTCGGCATCTCACAAAATACTTATTAAAAAACTTGTAAAATATGGAATCTGGGGTATTGCACTAGAAATAATCAAAGATTATCTAAAAGGAAGACAGCAGTACGTAAAGATTAACAATTCACTAAGTTTATCGAGATAAATTGAAAACAGTGTGCCAAGTGCTTGGACCACTTCTGTTCACAATTTACATTTACAACCACTGCAATGCTAATTGGATGAGCGAAGCGAAGACTTCAATTTCACTGACCCCCAAAAAATTTAGCTCGGGTGTTTTTTTGTTTGTTTGTTTGTTCGCTCTCTACCGGGCAAACGGCATATGCGATCTTGATGAAAATTTGACAGGACCTTCGAAATCTCTGAACTTAGACTTGCTACAATTTTGGGTACGATTGAAGAAATATTTCTCATGAATATCGTACTTTTACCATTTTTTTCGATTTTTAGCGCGATATTTTCGTGACATTTGGGCCGATTCTGACCAAACGGGTGGGGCTACAATGTTCATATTTCAAATGGACATTAAGGTTATGGTGATGTATTGCTTTTTGAAAGAAAAAGTTAATAAAGTTAGCCAGAATCCATAGAATAACGGTTTTAATATGAGTTTTTTGAGGATTATATAGTGACAAGTAACAAGTAACAACAGAAACTTGACAACAATCACCTGCAATGCATTCAAAACGCACTTGCAAAGGAAAAGTGGTCCTACGCAAACTAAAAACTTATAAAAAAAAGCTCATCCATCAACGCGGCGGGACTTAAGCGTTTTCCTAGTTAAAGAAGCACGCAAATTTAGTTTTGCAGATGATACTGTTTTAATCATATCTGGCAATACATGGAACGAAACAAACATATCAACAATCTGAGGCACTAATGAAGTTAGTTTTAAAAAAATGGGGAAATGGTACAACGAAAACCTAACGCTAAACGAAGACAAAACTGTGTCCACAACATTTCTTCTAAAATGAAATAGACAACCTGCCAAACCTTACCTTAATCTAAAAATACACTAACTAAACTGCACATGTAGTACAATAAACAAAGTAGACCAAACCAGGTACCAACGTCATATCATTGAGTATACTAGGAAAACGCTAAAGTCCCGCCGCGTTGATGGATGAGCTTTTTAAAGTTTTTAGTTTGCGTGGGATATCTTTACTTTTGCAAGTGCTTTGTTTTGTTGCCTACGCATTGTAGGTGATTGTTGTCAAGTTTCTATTGTTTCTTGTCAATTGGTATTATTTATCGTAAAAAACTTTTATTAAAAGCTTTATTTCTATGGATTCTGGCTAACTTTTTCAACTTTTTCTTTCAAAAGGTACTACATCACCATAACCTTAATGTCCATGTATAATATGAACGTTGTATTCCCAACCGTTTGGTCAGAATTGGCCCAAATGGCACGAAAATATCGCACAAAAAATCAAAAAACTTATATTAAAAGCTTTATTTCCATAGATTCTGGCAAAAATTTTCAACTTTTTCTTTCAGAAAGCAATACATCACCATACCTTAATGTCCATGTGAAATATGAACGTTGAAGCCCCACCCGTTTTGTCAAAATCGGCCCAATTGTCACAAAAATATCGCACTAAAAATCGAAAAAATCGTAAAAGTACGATATTCATGAGAAATCTTTCTTCTATTGTACCCAAAAATGTAGCAAGTCTAAGTTCAGAGATTTCCTGTCCTGTCAAATTTTCATCAAGATCGCATATGCCGTTTGCCCGGTAGAGTGCGAACAAACAGACAGAAAAACAAACAAAAAAAACAAAAAAAAACAAAAAAACAAAAAAACACCCGAGCTAAATTTTTTGGGGGGTCAGTGAAATTGAAGTCTTCGCTTCGCTCATCCAACTAGGAAAACGCTAAAGTCCCGCCGCGTTGATGGATGAGCTTTTTAAAGTTTTTAGTTTGCGTGGAATATCTTTATATTTGCAAGTGCTTTGTTTTGTTGCCTATGCATTAGGTGATTGTTGCCAAGTTTCTATTGTTTCTTGTCAATTGGTATTATTTACCGTAAAAACTTATATTAAAAGCTTTATTTCTATGAATTCTGGCTAATTTTTCTACTTTTTCTTTCAAAAGGTATTACATCATCAGAACCTTAATGTCCATGTATAATACGAACGTTGTAGCCCCACCCGTTTGGTCAGAATTGGCCCAAATGGCACGAAAATATCACACAAAAAATCAAAAAACTTCTATTTTTAGCTTTATTTCTATAGATTCTGGCTAACTTTTTCAACTTTTTCTTTCAACATGTACTACATCACCATAACCTTAATGTCCATGTATAATATGAACGTTGTAGCTCCACCCGTTTGGTCAAAATTAACCCAAATGTCACGAAAATATTGCACTAAAAATCGAAAAAAATCGTAAAAGTACGACATTCATGAGAAATATTTCTTCGATTGTACCCCAAAACGTGGCAAGTCTAAGTTCAGAGATTTAGAAGGTCCTGTTAAATTTTCATCATGATCGCATATGCCGTTTGCCCGGTATAGAGCAAACAAACAGACAAAAATCCAAAAAAAAAAAAAACACGAGTTAAATTTTTTTGGGGTCAGTGAAATTGAAGTTTTCGCTTCACTCGCTTCGCTCGCTACGCTCATCCAATATAGGATGGTTATTGGATGAGCGTAGCGAGCGAAGCGAAGATTCCATTTCACTACACTGGAGAAAAAAATCCGGAATGTTTTTTATTTAATTTTTTTGTATTTTTGTGTGTCTGTTAACACGATTCCGGCTAAACCGATACTCCGATTGCGATGGAATTTTATGGAGGCCTTCGAAATCTCTGAACTTAGAACTTCCACATTTTTGAGTGCAATCGAGAATTTTTTTCTCATAAAAAACGCAATTTTACGATTTTTTTATTTTTTAAAAATTTCTTCGACTTATAACACCTACATGCTTTATCCGATTGTAATGATTTTTTCAATGATACCTCATTTTATGAATTTATATATTCGTGTGAAATTTGAGCGCAATCGAAAAACTATTTCTCATGAAAATCGAAATTTTACGTTTTTTTTCTTTTTCAAAGCAATTCTTTGACGAATAACACCTACATGCTTTATCCTATTGTAATGATTTTTTCACAGAACCTTTATTTCATGAATTAATATATTCGTGTGAAATTTGAGCGCAATCAAATAATTATTTCTTATGAAAATTTCAATATTACGGTTTTTTCCTTTTTAAAATTACGATTAATTAAAAAAATTTAAAATTTAAGTTATTATTATTATTATTTTTTTCTTTTTTTTTTTAAATCTTCAACTTAGTAATGATTTTTTTCACAGAACAACAGAAAATCCGCATAACACATGGCAGCTCAATGCACCAATTACGCTTTCATACTCATATTCATACATATTCATTCATACTCAAAGGTCATATCAACGTCTTCGATGGAATGATCATATTTCATCTACTATAACAAAAAAACTCAGAAACACGATTTACAAATTCTACAATCAAAGGAACATTATTTATTTTCCTACGCATAGGCTCATACAATTAGGAAAGCGCTTAAGTCCCGCCGCGTTGATGGATGAGCTTTTTTGTAAGTTTTCAGTTTGTGTAGGACCACTTTTCCTTTGCAAGTGCTTTTTGAATGCATTGTATGTGATTGTTGTTTGGTTTCTATTGTTACTTGTTAATTGTTATTGTAAACCTCAAAAAACTCACATTAAAACCTTTATTTCTATGGATTCTGGCAAACTTTTTCAACTTTTTCTTTCAAAAGGTACTACATCACAATAACCTTAATGTTCATGTGAAATATGAACGTTGTGGCCCCACCCGTTTGGTCAGAATCGGCTCAAATGTCACGAAAATATCGCACTAAAAATCGAAAAAAATCGTAAAAGTACGATATTCATGAGAAATATTTCTTCGATTGTACCCAAAAACGTGGCACGTCTAAGTTCAGAGATTTCGAAGGTCCCCTACAACTTTCATCAAGATCGCTTATGCCGTTTGCCCTGAATCGTGCGAACAAACAGACACAAAAGAAAACACCCGAGCTAAATTTTTTTTGGGGGGTCAGTGAAATTGAAGTCTTCGCTTCGCTCATCCAATCACGCATCGTTTTAATCAGTAGAACAATATGATATCCTAGGGTGGGGTGGAACGTAATGGAACTTAATACAAAAGCTCGTTCTAAAAGTAATGCTTAAGAAACCAAGCCAACATCCATCCTTAATTGCTTGTTTCCTACGTAGAAAGCCAAACACTTGATATTAGAAAGCTATTATTATGTTTTAATCAACTATGTGCACCTAAACAAAAATACTGGAATAATAAAAACAGTATCACATCGCATAAATACACGAGAAAACAGTAACCAAGATCATCCAAGACATCATACAAATAAGGCATCCATCCTAAGAAACAATAAAAAAATCTCGAAATCCGGAAGAATAAACCCTTTGCAAAATAATGCTAGACTTTATCTATAAATATAGACAATTGAAATAGATCAAATCGAAACTTATAAAAATTGCGATACAATTCTACTCGTTACTAAGGAAAATGAAATATTCTACATGTATTCAGTTATATTAGCTTTTAGTTTTAGCGTCTTATTTTCATATTTTTGAGAAACAGATATAACAATGTAAATAGTCCTAGCTATAGATCAGTCTCACCAACTCAAACCATCATAAAATCTTAATTTCCTACTTGTAAACAAAATTGGTATCGGGTATAGACGCATGTTTTTTTGCCGATCGCTCAAGCTTCTGCTTATGACAGCAACAAAACAAGTTTACAAGTCTTGTACCGAGCCCACTCCGTACAAGGACGTGGGCACGGTAGCGGTTATTAGACCTGTTAAGAAAATAATATAGGGACGCTAAATTAAAGAAAAACTGAATCTACTTCATTAATACAAGGAGAAAACACTACGTACATACACACACTGTTAAAACTACTTAAGGAATACTTGATAACACGGGTTCGCCACTACCGTGGTCGAACGAGCACATATAACAATAATTCTAATAAGGAGGCCTACTGGCTGGTCTGGCTTCGTCTCTTGATGTCGCAGATTCCACATACCCTCAGCTCAGACACCAGCCCTTCTTACTCCTTTCCCCTCTCCATTTACATCATGGATGGTGGGTTCTCTTCACGGCCCACTACACGCTGCATGTATTTTGCATAACCTATTTTAATTTTACTCAAACTTACATGTTATTGCAACACTATGTTAGATACTAATTTAACTAACATACTCTCATAAACTGCAATGTAAACTACACTAGGCCGCTTCGCGAACGCCTTTTTTTAGTCGCGTTGATGGATGAGCATTTTTGTAAGTTTTTGTAAGTGCTGGGGTCTCTTTACTTTTGTAAGTGTTTTTTGAGCGCATTGTAGGCGGTTGTTGTCAAGTTTCTATTGTTACTTATTAATTGTCATTATATACCTAAAAAAAATATTAAAACCTTTATTCTATGGATTCTGGCTAACTTTTTAACTTTTTCTTTCAAAAGGCAATACATCACCATTAACCCTGATGTCCATGTAAAATACAAACGTTGCAGCCCAACCCGTGTGGTCAGAATCAGCCCAAATATCACGAAAATATCGCATTAATTTTTTTTTAAATCGTAAATGTACGATATTCATGAGAAATATTTCTTCGATTATATCTAAAAACGTGGCAGGTCTAAGTTCAGAGATTTTGAAGGTCTCCAATTTTCATCATGATTGCATATGCCGGCCTTTTGCCCGGTAAAGAGCGAACAAACAGAAAAAAAGAGCTTATTTGTTTTGGGGGTCAGTGAAATTGAAGTCTTCGCTTCGCTCATCCAAATAATGCAATAAAGTGAATCTTGAATCTTGACAGCGACAACGACGACGACGAGAACGACAACGACAACGACAACGACAACGATGTAGACGCATCACAATTAATGAGTCTTCTTTATAACCCACATTACACACCCGCCAGGTTATGATCTACCATGCATTCGATAACTGTGACACATATCTGTGGCAATCATTGCGCGAAGAGACCAATGTTTTGTTAAACTATAAGATCGAGTATCTTTACAACATCGAATGAGTTGCTTCGCAGCAGCCAAAATAAAATAAGACTGAACATTAGTCAAAGATACGATTGGGTTCCAGTCGTAAAACAGTTTATGAGCACATTGCTCTCATGCGTCTTGCTTTCCAATAAAATAATTAAACAAACTGCAATTACAAATACAATGGTAACTAATTGCTTTGTGCAATTTATTTGGGGCGCCTTTATAAAAACAGCGAGTAAGTACTTGGACCAAAAAGAAACAGTGCATGATTAACACATTAAAGAAAGAGACTGTGATTATATTCGTATCCTCTATGTAATTTTGTGTGATTATCAGTCACTTGAGTGAGTTGATCATTACAAGAATAGGTTTATTACCCAGTAGACTGGAACCAAAAGAATTTAAAACTAAACAAACTTTCAATGGGAATGTTCGCTGTCTGTAGAACACGCATCGCAGCCACATCGGCGATAGTGTTGGCTGGAGCGTTATAAGCGCGCGACTCTGAATCGGGAAGTCCCGGGCTCAAATCCCATCGAGAGTCGAGACCATCAATCCTGACTGAAGATTTTTCCGTGGTTTGTCTCCGTCGTTAATGCGAATGCAAAGGATTGAGTCGTCTTAAACAACCCTCGGACATCCCTTCACAATTATCCTGATTCCACAATATATACCTAGTTAGACACCTGAAAAGGGGCATACTTAGCACCCTATAACAGGTTTCCCGCAAAAAAGTATTTAAATTACTAATTTTTTAAGAAGGAATTTCCTAAACCTGTCATTATGACGCTGTACGTCGCCTAACTCTGGTACACACCAAGCTTTAAGTTATAGGTGCTTTGCATCAGTCAGACACCGAAAATACCAGGTGACAGAGAGGTTTCGGACCCCATGATCAATCCCCAAAACAGGCGCACACACAATAGGACTAAATCCCAAGATTTGTCTATGACGGTGTTAAAATTTAGAAAATGTATTTTAGTCATGACTGCTTGTGGCTGGTTTAAATATCGAATCAGAGCCATACGAATTTCTGTCTAAGATAACTATTGCCATTACAACATAATGGTATTCTGTTGTCGTGTGCAATGTCCGGTGTACCTGTTAAATAATTTGACCTGTTGCGCACTCCAGTAATAGTCCACAAGTCTCCAACTTTGGAAATAGAATGGCTGCTAAATTATTTCTTGATATTGGTCCTTGAGGAAGGTTTATTACTTTGCGTTCATCACGTGACAGCCCGGCATACGCTCATCACGTCATCAACATGAACATTTTCAGGTTCAGTTATTGTCTTGTTATCCATCTCTCTCAAGACTTTATGCACATGCCAAATAAACCTAGGGCGACGGTCGTTCGCCAGCAGACAAGCGCACGCGACTGCTTATTAACGACTAACTCGACCCTGTGTACTCCTATCCGAGTTTGGGGGGGGGGGGTTTCAGCTATCTGCACACGCCGCCCCGCAAGATTTACAATCTTGAAACTCGGTATGTGGTCCATGACCTACAAAAAAAAAATGAGCCCGATCCGATAACTCGTTCTGTGTTAAAAAGTGCCTCAACATAGTTGAAAACCTTCCGGCTGGCTGGGTGGGTGGCTATCATGTAAGCCTATGATTGAACTGACAATAATTTTATACCACGAAAACCTCAGACATCCTATCATAAAATTGGTATCCTTTCAAAATAGAACAAGCAAAACTGAAATATGAGGACCGTATAGGCAACGTATACGGCTCAATAGACCAAAAACGCCAATTCGTCAATGCCAATGTAAATAGCTTTCGGGCACCTCCAGTATAAGTAATCTTCTTTGATGCTTGACACAATCACGTTGGTGGATGAGCGCTATCCCATTGAGCAGGCCTATCCTGTAGGTCTTCTTTGGTTTCGTTACTTTAAACATTGAATTGTATTTTGAAAGTTACATTTATATTTGCATTACGTTTATAGTATCATAACTAGGACTAGGATAATTTTTTTTTTCAATATTTGTATAAAGTTCTCTAAACCTATGCCCATGATCATTGAATGTGATACCAAATTTATGTTTTTTAAATCAAATATTTTCACATGTGTTGTTAAATGAAAATTTTACTATTCTTTACTTTAATAAAATCAGGGACAGTAAATTTAAGACCCAAACCATTTCCTAAATATATTTTCTAGAAATTCTAGTTAGGGTAAAAACATAAATGGCGATACCAGATCACAAGTTCCGCATCACACGAACAGTCAAGGACCAGCCATTTCACCGTATAGATTAGTCAACAGTGCGAAAAAGCTATCCGCCTAGAGTGTACATTATTTATTTATTATTTATTAAACGTCTATCCTATTCAGTTATAAAAACTGATTTACAAAGGAGGACAACTAAATAAATCTAATTACATAGATGCAGAAACTACAATAAACTACATTTAACTACATATTTGAAATAGTAGCATTACAACAAAAATGCATTTAAACACAACAATTTTGTTAACAAATAAAAATGATATTAAATGTATTTAATGAATGAATCAAATACTAGGAAAACGCTTGAGTCCCGCCGCGTTGTTGGATGAGCGTATAATTGGTGCATTGAGCTGCCATGTGTTATGCGGATTATCTGTTGTTCTGTGAAAAAATTATTACTATGTTGAAGATTTTTAAATTAAATAAATAAAAAATAAACTTAATTTTTTTTTTTTATTAGTCATACTAATTCAAAAAAAAGAAAAAAATCGAAAAATTGCGATTTTTATAAGAAATAATTTTTCGATTGCGCTCAAATTTCACAAGAATATATAAATTTATAAAATTAAGGTTCTGTGAAAAAATATTACAATAGGATAAATCATGTAGGTATTATAATTTTAAAAAATGTTTTAAAAAAGAAAAGAAAACACACAAAATTTATATTTTCTTGAAAAATAATTTTTCGATTGCGCTCAAATTTCACACGGATATCTTAATTCATAAAATTAAGGTTCTGTAAAAAAATCATTAAAATCGGATAAAACATGTAGGTGTTATAAGTAAAATAAATTTTCAAAAAATCGAAAAAAAACGTAAAATTGCGATTTTCATGAGTAATAATTTTTTGTTTGCGATCAAAAACGAGGCAGTTCTAAGTTCAGAGATTTCAAAGACCTCCATAAAATGTCATTGCAAATGGGGTATCGGTTAAGCCGGAATCGTGTTAAACAAACAAAAATACAAAAAGAAAGAAAAAAAGAAAAAAAGAAAAAAAGAAAAAAAAACATTCCGGATTTTTTCTCTAGTGTAGTAGAATGGAATTTTCGCTTCGCTCGCTACGCTCATCCAATAAAAAAAGGTGTGGAATGAAAAGGAAAGGAAAACGGAAAAAAGGAAAAAAAGGAAAAAAGGAAAAAAACCCACTAAAAATGAAAAAGGAAAAGAAAAAAACTGATTTATTAGACGATCTCACTCAAACGAATATGAGGTTTGCCAAAAATCAGGAACAGCAAATCAGGGAGTATAGTCAAAAAGCTTTCGCGGAAGAAACCACCGAACGCGAATCTTTATTTTAGTGTTCAATCTTCATTTTTATGTTCAAATCTTGATAACAGTAAAGTCCAAAAAAATTTTGACTCTAATATATAATTATATCAGATATATAATTATTTAAATTGTTCATGTAAAAAACTGATCACAGCAATGATACAGGACACCTAACTCAAGTTGCAAGCTCTATCAGTGGGCGGTAACCAGACAATCTAGGCAGAAAAATGTAATTGAAAATACATTGATCATATCATAATCAAAGCAATAATGAACAAACAAAGAGAAAAGCAAAATCAAGAACTTATGAAGGTAAATTAACATTACACAAATACACAGACAATAACCTACAAATAAATAATAAAAAATCAATTCTTTGCTCTTTGATTCATTATCATTGCTTCAATTTTACTTTTAAATTGTACAATTCCTAGATCAGTAAACTGACTTCTAATATCATACTGGCTTCTTATATCATCAATGTCACAAAAATCAATCGCAAAAAACAATGTCTTTAACTAGGAAGCTTTGCAAACGCTTTTTCAAGTGTGTTGTTGGATGAGCGTAATTGGTGCATTGAGCTGCCATGTGTCATGCGGACTTTCTGTTGTTCTGTGAAAAAATCATTAGTTGAAGATTTTTTGAAATTAAATTAAATTAAATAAAAAATTAACTTTAATTTTTTAATTTTTTGATTAATCGTAATTTAAAAAAAGGAAAAAAATCATAATATTGAAATTTTCATAAGAAAAAAATATTCGATGGCGCACAAATTTTACACGAATATATTAAATAATATAATTAAGGTTCTGTGAAAAAATCATTACAATAGGACTAGGAAAACGCTTAAATCCCGCCGCGTTGTTGGATGAGCGTGATTGGTGCATTGAGCTGCCATGTGTTATGCGGATTTTCTGTTGTTCTGTGAAAAACTCATAACTAATTGAAGATTTTTTAAAATTAATTTAAATGAAATAAAAAATAAACTTTTTTTTTTCATTAATCGTAATTTTAAAAAAGAAAAAAATCTTAAAATTGCGATTTTCATATGAAATAATTATTCGATTGCACTCAAATTTCACAGGAATATATTAATTCATAAAATTAAGGGTCTTTTAAAAAAATCATTACAATCGGATAAAGCATGTAGGTGTTATAAGTCAAAGAATTGTTTAAAAAAAGAAAAATCCATAAAATTTCGATTTTCATGACAATTAATTTTTCGATTGCGCTTAAATTTCACACAAATATCTTAATTCATAAAATTATGGTTCTGTGAAAAAATCATTAAAATCGGATAAAGCATGTAGGTGTTATAAGTCGAAGAAATATTAAAAAAAAAAAAAAAATCGTAAAATTGCGATTTTCATGAGAAAAAATTTTTCGATTGCGCTCAAAAACGTGGCAGTTCTAAGTTCAGAGATTTCGAAGGCCTCCATAAAATTTCATCTCAATTGGAGTACAGGTTTAGCCGGAATCGTGTTAACAAACACACAAAAATACAGAAAAAAAAAGAATGAAAGAAAAAAAACATTCCGGATTTTTTTCTCCAGTGTAGTGAAATGGACTCTTCGCTTCGCTCATTCAACTAGGAAAACGCTTAAGTCCCGCCGCGTTGTTGGATGAGCGTAATTGGTGCATTGAGCTGCCATGTGTTATGTGAATTTTCTGTTCTGTGAAAAAATCATTACTAAGTTGATGATTTTTTTTTAAATAATTTAAAATAAATAAAAAATAAACTTTAATTTTTAATTTTTTTAATTAATTGTAATTTTAAAAAAGAAAAAAATCGTAAAATTTCGATTTCCATAAGAAATAATTATTTGATTGTGCTCAAATTTTACACGAATATATGAATTCATAAAATTAAGGTTCTGTGAAAAAATCATTACATTCGGATAAAGAATGTAGGTGTTATTTGTCAAAGAATTGTTTTAAAAAGAAAAACCCGTAAAATTGCGATTTTATGAGAAATAGTTATTTGATTGCGCTTAAATTTTCTACGAATATATAAATTTAAAAATAAAGGTTCTGTGAAAAAAATCATTACAATCGGACAAAGCGTGTAGGTATTATAAATCGAAGAAATTTTTTAAAAATCGAAAAAAATCGTAAAATTGCGATTTTTATGGGAATTTTTTTTTCGATTGTGCTCAAAAACGTGGCAGTTCTAAGTTCAGAGATTTCGAAAGGTCTCAATAAAATTTTATCGCAATCGGAGTATCGGTTTAGCCGGAATCGTGCTAACAAACAGACAAAAATACAAAAAAAAAAAAAAAAAGAAAAAAAAAAAAAAAAAAAACATTCCGGATTTTTTTCTCCAGTGTAGTGAAATGGAATCTTCGCTTCGCTCGCTACGCTCGCTACGCTCATCCAATAAAGCATGTAGGTGTTATAAGTCAAAGAATTGTTTTAAAAAAGAAAAAGAAAAACGTAAAATTTCGATTTTCATGAGAAATAGTTTTTCGATTGCGCTCAAATTTCACACGAATACTTAAATTCATAAAATTAGGGTTCTGTGGAAAAAATCATTAAAATCGGATAAAGCATGTACCGTAGGTGCTATAAGCTGAAGATTTTTTTTTAAATCGAAAAAAATCGTAAAATTGTGATTTTCATGAGAAATAATTTTTCAAATACTTTCAAAAACGTGGCAGTTTTTGGTTCAGAGATTTCGAAGGCCTCCATAAAATTTCATCGCAATTGGAGTATTGGTTTAGCCGGAATCGTGTTAACAGACACAAAAATACAGGAAAAAAAAGAAAGAAAAAAAAACAATCCGGATTTTTTTCTCCAGTGTAATGAAATGGAATCTTCGCTTCGCTCGCTACGCTCATCCAATAAGTAGAAGAAATGGTTTAAAAATCGAAGAAAATCGTAAAATTGCGATTTTCATAAGAAATATATTTCGATTGCGCTCAAAAGTGTGGCAGTTCTAGGTTCAAAGATTTTAAAGGCCTCCAGAAAATTTCATCGCAATTGGAGTATCGGTTTAGTCGAAATCGTGTTAACAAACAGACAAAAATACAAAAAAAAAAAATTCCGGATTTTTTTCTCCAGTGTAGTGAAATGGAAACTTCACTTCGCTCGCTACGCTCGCTACGCTCATCCAACAAATCTATCAAATTTCGTATTTTTAAGCAGATTTTTTTTAAAGCACATATTTTTATGTTTTTAAGCAAATATAAAATACGTATTTTGTCGATTTTAAGCAAATAATTATCCGAGATCTAATTATAACATTGTAGACACTCGTTAAGGCCATTCCAGACGCTAAAATTGACTTCATTGAAGAGTTGCTTTTTGTAACTAATAATTGAAATAACATGTATAAGGCTATGAAAAAAAATGAAAAAAAAATATTGTCCTATTTTCGGGGCGTACGGCGTTTAATTTGCATATTGCGCCTAATTGCCCTATCAAGCCAATTTCAAAACGGCTTTTCAGATTATCTTCATTTTTTTTATAATTTCGTCATCTCTTTGTTCATATGGTGAACAAGTTTCGTAAGGTTTGCGAAAGGATTACAAGTTAAAAATTTTATTTGCCCATAAAATTTGCCCCAACACTCAACTCAATGAGTTAAATAAAAAATTCATAACTTGTAATCCTTCCGCAAAACCTACGAAACTTGTTCACTATATGAACAAGAGATGACGAAATTAATAAAAAAATGAAGATAATCTGAAAAGCCGTTTTGAAATTGGACTTGATAGCGCAATAAGGCGCAATATGCAAATTAAACAGCCGGTACGCCCCAAAAATAGCGACAATATTTTTTATTTTTTTATTTTTCATAGTCTAATACATGTTATTTCAATAATAAGTTACAAAAAGCAACTCTTTAATGAAGTCAATTTTAGCGTCTGGAATGGCCTAATAGGTTTACGTTTAGAGATTTATTTTACTAGGAAGCTTCGCAAACGCTTTTTCAGGCGCGTTGTTGGATGAGCGTAATTAAAAACGAAAAAGCGTAAAATTGCGATTTTTATGAGAAATACTTTTTTGATTACGCTCAAATTTCCCACGAATATTTAGATTCATAAAATTAAGGTTCTGTGAAGAAATCATTACAATCAGATAAAGCATGACGTAGGTGTTATAAGTAAAAGAAATTTAAAAAATCGAAAAAAATCATAAAATTGCGATTTTAATGAGAAATAATTTTTCGATTACGCTCAAAAACGTGTCAGTTCCAAGTTCAGAACTTTTGAAGGCCTCCAGAAAATTTCATCGCAATTGGAGTATTGGTTTAGCCGGAATCGTGTTAACAAACAGACAAAAATACAAAAAGAAAAAAAACATTCCGGATTTTTTTCTTCAGTGTAGTAGACTGGAATCTTCGCTTCGCTCGCTACGCTCATCCAATTAAACGGGATATAAATACCCGATATTTTGAATAAAATTTCATGGAAATATTTCAAGTGTTATTTAATTTTAGATTACATAAAATTAGAACATGCTATTTCCTCACCCTTTAAGACTTTGCTGTTACCATCAGCAAATTTCGATATTTGACTCGGAAACAATTTTACAATGATCTGATTCATATATGATTAATTCGAACATATGTTTTAAAATAACATAAATCTGTGATCGTGAAGGTATTTGAAACAATCTGACGGGTGAGGGTGGTTGACTCGTTACCCCGGGTCCTTGGTTCGATGATTGCCAGGCCGGCACGTGACCGAGCGCTGCGTGATGGCCCTAGTTCCCCAAGCATTGGGTCATCTCCGCGGGCGTCGTTAGCATCGCCCCACTTCTTTCCATTACGAGACATCCATCGAACGAAACGTGGAAAACTGCATTTTAATAATTTTCCTATTAGATGTCGAAACACTTTTGAGAATAAACCATGACCTGGAACGAACGAACGAACGAGCAAGCGAGTCGACGTGTTTCGTGTGGGCCATGCGCCCAGTGGGTTGCTCGAGTCTTAGCTTCGATCCCTCCTGCCGCCGTTGCGGAATGCGCGAGTCCGTCTGCGCAGTGTGCGATCCTCGCGAAGCTCGCTCCCTATCGACCAGTCGGCGAGTCATCGTGCAGGCAGCCGCTGGACGCTACCGGGCGCGGTCCTCAACACCACTCCAGTGATCACCATGTCGAGGAGCTAGGTTGCCCCTGCTGCGACCACCGCTCACCATGAAGGGTTCGGCGACGAAGATCCTCTTCCCCGTCATCTTCGTCTACCTCCACCATCTGATAGCCGGGCAGCACGAGCCGCGTAACGACTATAATGAAGAACTGTCGGACAATCGAACCACTCCGGCCCTCCCCGCAAATCAGACCGAAGTTAAGACCCCCCTGTTCCCCACGGACTTGTTCACCCTCGAGGAGAGACGCCACGGAGCCGTCTTCCTACACATACTGGGTGTGATATACATGTTCGTCGCGTTAGCCATCGTTTGCGATGAGTTTTTCGTGCCATCTCTTGACGTGATCATCGAGAAACTCGACATTGCAGACGACGTAGCGGGCGCCACTTTCATGGCAGCTGGGGGGTCGGCCCCCGAACTCTTTACTAGCGTGATAGGCGTGTTCGTCTCATTCGACGACGTCGGTATCGGTACCATCGTCGGTTCAGCCGTGTTCAACATTCTGTTCGTGATCGGCATGTGCGCAATCTTCAGTCGCACGGTCCTCACTCTAACCTGGTGGCCCCTGTTTCGCGACTGCACCTTCTACTCCATCAGTCTGATTACTCTGATCCTATTCTTCCGAGACAACCACATCCACTGGTACGAGGCCCTGATCCTCTTCTCGTTCTACCTGGCCTACGTCACCTTCATGAAGTTCAACCAGCCGGTGGAGAGATTCGTCAAGAAACACCTGTACAAGAACAAAGTGACGCGCGTCCGTAGCACTGACCAGCTGATGCCTTCTGTAAGTACCTACCCTCTCGTACATTCTCTTGCATATTATACTAGGATGTGGTGGCCATGCTCCGGCGGGCGGCTGGTAGTAGACCCGCACGCTGCAGACCGAGTGGCTTGGCGTACCAGCGTGGTCGTCCCAAACCGTCGGGGGTGGATGTCTTAGATATAGTTATGCCCGACAGTCAGGTGGCTGAACAACTCCGAAAAGTGGAGAGTTGATCACATCGAGACATGATTGGGAGTGTTATAGCTGTGATCAGATAAGACAATATTAGAAAGAACCAATAAAGAAGTAATACTCAGCACTATTGGAAACATTCTAGCTAAATGGCGTTGAGAACTCGAAACTGTTTCCGTAAATATTTTAATACCAGCAGCTTCTATTTAAATTTCTTAGCGTTGGACCCTTATCATTCATAACCCTGTCCCTAGGCATTTACTTCGGGACAAATCCCTTACCAAGAAAGACTATTGGCATAAGGTAATTTTCGAAATGGATTTCTTTTGTACTGGAAAATTTCTCACCAAGCTCAAACTCAAAAACATAGTATTAAGTTTACACAATATCCTCGCTAGCTAAAGACACGATTGTCAGCCGCAAAATGTCAAAATTACACATTTACGGTTTGTTAGTTTGTACACACTACGTCGTTTAGGTTTTATCAAATTTCCCGAAGCTAGAGGCGAGCACCATTAGGGCACTCCCTCCCTATCCTGTGGCTGAATCTGATCAGCTCGGGTCCATAACATTTTCCGCGACTAAGATCTGTAATAGTGACTTATTTAAAGAATTAAACGTTAAGCTCAGAGCCCCTTTAATATGTACACACTGACTGATTAGTGATACAAAAGGTATAAAATCTATGAGTTTATGATTTTATGATTTTGAGCGTTAGGTCTAATCATAACGGTCATATGATGGCACTAAGAGTATGACTGATTTTGAACATTACCACTATTTAGGTGCGCTCTATTCTTTTAGCACATACTTGATAAAAATTTAATATTTTGGAACAGGTTACAGGCCATAGGTTATCTGATATGTATTTTTGAGAAAATCTCTCTGAACATTCCAAAAGTGAATTTTAATTTTTAAATTAATTAAATTTTCATCTATGTTAATAATTTAATAAAAGTTATGTACAATATGATTTCTCAATTAATTCAATCATATTTGTTTTTTAAATCATTATCGGGAAATTAAATTGACTAAAAAGTGGCATGCAATTATTACAAATACACAAAGATTCCATTCACAGTAAAATGGTTATTGGGATAACCATTTTTGAAACAATATGACTGTGTTAACATACCATTAAAATAAGAATGAACTATTATTACCAGAACAGTACTTATGTTCTCACCTAAAGACCGAGGGGCACCAGTTTATACTGATGTTAAACGTCCGTTTCTATTGCTAAACCCTAAAACATGGGTGTTATTACGTAACCCAGGCGAAGGCGAGATCGATAAGTTGCTATCGAAATAGAAAATGTCTGTTAATAATGCAGCGACGATTAAATCGTGTTTTTGGCTAGAGGTTGACACGCTACGACATACACCTTCGGAGGTCTTTGATCTGCTCTTGAGCATGTCTTTATTTAGTATGGTGTTATATGCATGTTTGAACGAGCCGCGGAAAATACTTGTTTAGGAGGAAAGACTGCCGCTAAATATCATACAAAACAAGATAAATTTGATGATTTTAGTAAATATCTCACACTAAACCCACGTACGAAAAATAAAAAGTTTCGCTAGAAATAATTATATAATGCGTCAAAATGTTACAATTTTATAATCACTACTCCGGTTACTAATATTACAGAGTAAATTTCATGAATTAATTTTATAATCTTAAGTCGTAGGGCCTACTAAAAACATTTAATCTGTCTTCATGCAGACTTATAAAACCATGTTAAACTACTTATAAGACCTATAAATAACTTTTTCGATTTTGCGTGGAGTTTTGTGAGACAACTAACATGTAAATTCAAATTATTTCATATGATTTATATATGGATGTGAATGTATATTAACCAAAATAGGTTAATATATAAACAAAACTTTATACTCGTAGTACTACTATCTAATATTGCCTGGATGTTCGCTACACTCAGGCGATATTCTGCGTCGTTGGGACCAGAGAAGACCACTTTCTCTTGGGTTACGAGCGAGATTAGCAATATACAGTACAAACTCTGTAGGTGGCCTCGCCACTGCCATAAAATGTACGTTTAGAAGACAGAATAGAATTCTCTAGTTGGTGGTGATTTTAAATTTATGAATTTCTTTTAAACTACTTGGACAATATTAGTGCAACACAAAACTTACAAATAATTTAAATTCAAACTATCACAATTAAAATCTTGGATTGGTTAAAAAACCAAACAAAATAAACCTGAAAATAATCGATAGCTATAGTGCACATTTTGTCGCCAACTTTTGGGCATTATATTTCCCGGTAATTTTATTTTGTATATATAATAATTTATTTTTCAGTAGCTTCAGTTTTAAATACGTTTGGACAGTTTCATGAGTTTGTCAGACGACATATTCGTCTACAATCAGGATAGAGCAACTCACATTTCCGTCAGTTGTAAACGTAATAACGGCCAGATGTAATAGTACGTAACGTAAACGATCACAGTCAGCTGAATTACCCGAGCACTAGCGTTGCATCTGAGGTCATTGGCTGCAGAAAACAGCCTAGCTTTAGCTGCAAACACACGATTTAAATTAAGAAGAGCTCATCTGAAATTAAATCTTCGCTTGCAATGCCACATGCTTTGTCATAGATTATGAAGAACGAGTTTGGTGTTTTAAAGTAACTTGGTCAATGGTCATTTTGTCAGTGATGCAAAAAGGCACTAGTATAATGGCAAAGTAGAATTTCAAACGAGAATATAAGTAATAAGAGACTTAAATATAACTTAAATATGATATTACTCCAAATATGAATAAAAATTACTCTACAGTGCAACTTTTAGAATTTTGAACCTACCTTAGGCCAATATAAAAATGTATTGTTCCATTTCTTTTCAAAATTTACAAATTCTGCCACTATCTCCAATAATTTAAGTTCAAATTGGAACCATCGTCAGTAATGATTCCCTATGCAATTTAGTCCCGAGATGAAAAAATACTATTTTCTGGACAATTATATTCTCGACTTCGATAATTTCTCCTTTATAAATAGTCCGATTTTCTATAAACTTCTTTAAACCTCACAATCCTCTCGATCACCTTTACAAAAACAAAACTCTGCTCTAGAATGAGATAATCGTCGTAGACCTCGAAACGGCGTCGCTGGACCGGCCGGCCATTACGCTACGGAAGGCGGCGACAGCGCAAATGAAGATAAAAGCCGGCCTGGCACACGTCCACTCGAAAATACGACACAGGGGAGTAGTTCATCATCATTACCTTCTTTATCCAGCGGGCACAAGGCCTAAGCTTTGCTATCTAGTCGCGACGCTTGAGAACTCAATGGGCGTGGCTTAGAACGCATAGAATATGTTCTAAAACACTTGCTATATAAAAATTATAAAAACAATTTTGGCATCGCATAATGTATAGAAAATATTGGTACTTTCATCCTTGTATCGACGTTACTCGAACTCGATAAAGATGTGGAAGATTTTCTCCGTGGTTCACCAGATAGCCTATTTATTGCTATTTAGAATACCTTATTTCAGAGATTGATCATAAACAAGTTTCAGTGTGTATTCATTTATTTATTTTACATCCACCCTATTTAGTTATAAAAACTGATTTACAAAGGTGAACAACTTAATAAAACTAATCACTTAAATGCAGACAAAATAATGAAGTGTAGCGTTAACAAAATTTAAAATAGTAATATTAAACACAACTAATAGTAAGACAACAGTTTTGAAAACATTTACGTAGGATATTAATAATCTCGTCGCCCCAGAACCATACTGTTCCATCTCCTTGGAACAGTATGTGACTGCGCTAGAATTGATAGTACTTAGAATGGCATAATAAAAATCGCCTACAAATAATAATATCAATGCAGTTTTGAGTTTCCATTCTTTAAAGTTTATTTAAGAAGGTAGAATAGTAGGCCTATGGTTCTAGCGCAACGAAATGCAAGTGAAATTAATTTAAATTAACTAAAAATAAAAATACGAAATAAATAAAAAAGGAAAATGAAGAAGAAGAAAAAATCTAAAAAGAAAAACGAAACGAAAAAAACATTTATTAGACGATCCACTCAAACGAATATGAGGTTCGCCAAAAATCAGGGAGTGTAGCATGCATTTATGCAATCTAAGATAGGTCAAAATTATTTTTACAGGAAGAATGAAAACACACCACACCGAAATTCATTACCTTGGGAACCTTACAATAAGAGTACGGTACTTGCTAGTTTAGTGTGAATACTGGCACTTAAGACAGAATAGTTGTATACGCCTAATTATTGTCACTCGTTTATTGCAATCTCTTTGGAGCTCATAAACACCAAACATTTTCTAGCATAGCTATACATTGCAACACGCTCGCGGCGGGTACGCGGGAGTATACCCAAAAGACGATCGTCGAACACAAATACAGAAATAAAATAAACCACAGTGCGTTGATCTTCCCGGTGATGGTGCAGGGTTAGCTTACCACTAGGCCGCTTCGCAAACGCTTTTTTTAGTCACATTGATGGATGAGCTTTTTTAAAGTTTTTAATATGCGTGGGATCTCTTTACTTCTTCAAGTTCCATTGCGAAATCATGTTTGTTAAATTAGGATAATTTTTATAAAGTGGTACTAATTGCTATGGTAATTAGAATGTTAAATATCTGGAGGCCCGAATACTTGCTTTTTGTACGCATTGTAGGTGATTGTTGTCAAGTTTCTATATAGTTACTTGTTATTTCTAATACACCTAAAAAAACTTATTAAAACCTTCATTTCTATAGATTCTGGCTAACTTTTTCAACTTTTTCTTTCAAACGGTACAACATCACCATTACCTTAATGTCCATGTAAAATATGAACGTTGTAGCCCCACCCGTTTGGTCAGAATCGGCCCAAATGTCACGAAAATATCGCACTTAAAAATCGGAAAAAAATCGATAGTGGAGGTGCCGGGTCATAAATTCATAAAGTCTATGGAGGGCTCACATCTCAATCCAACGTCGTGACCGGTTTTTATCGTGACACGTGTCACGCACATACGGACGGACGGACGGAAAAGTAATGCTTATATGGGATGTTCTTGATTCTTATTTAAAACCCTTGAACACTGCTTTCTAACTATAAGTAACACCGTACCAATCAAGTAAGTATAAGATAAAGATGGTTTGTAAATAGTCAATTAATTATTTCGTCTTCTACGTAAACAAGTAAAAAGAAAGTCACCACTCACCATCAAAAGTTTATAAAAATCCCCACTGAGATTCTCCGAATCATTCATCATCTCTATAAACCTCGTTGCACGAGAACACAGCCCTCCATCGAACTCGGGTTTTTCACGTATAGACAGAATCGATTGGTCTCTGTTCGAGTGTGTTTTGTTTGGTGACGTCATAGTTTTGAGTAGGGCTTTGTAAAATGATGGCGTTGACTGCGAGAGACATATCAGGCGTGTCCGCGCCAGTATATTCACAAGTGCCATGCAATCACGACGCACACGACATGCGGATTTAGATTACATACGCTAGAATGGGGAATTGTTTCAACCGTGATACGTTATTTGAAATGTGTTGGAATACTCGTATAGTAACATTATACTTTTCATACCGTGACGAATTCTTTGGTCAAACTTATTATCTCGTACTGGACTAACGGTTCGACATTGTTATTATTATTGAACATGCAAGGGTACAGTAGCACCCAAAAGGGAAGCTCAAATAAATCAGATTTTTCTTTTTTCTTTTTTCTTTTTTCTTTTTCTTTTTCTTTTTTCTTTTTTCTTTTTTCTTTTTTCTTTCCTTTTTCTTCCTTTTTCTTTGATTCATTTTATTTATTTTCACTATATTATTAAAAATAATTTAAATTATGTTATGAAAATTGTTGTATCTATACACTGTTGTATTATTAACCAACTTCAAACTATTAATTATTTTATCCTTATTTGTGCAATTCGTTTTATTTAGATGTACTTTGTAAATCAGTTTTTAAAAATAATAATAAAGCTAGTTAATGAACAATAAGCAAAAAAAAAGAATCAGTAAATATAAATAAATCATTTTGCGTTGATCTTTTGGTGGAGGCGCCGGGTCAGCTTAAATTTTAAAAAATGTTCGTCACTAGTTATCTAATTCAGTAATGGTGGAGGATTTGCCTCCTAGACGCTACTCCTAGCTCCTCTATAGCCAGAGCCATGTATTTTTAAACTTTCGATAGCTATTCCCCTGTCACCAAAACATTTTGTATCATCCTTGTTGAAGTGCAATGCCAAAAAAAACTAAATGACAATAGGACATGACTTTGTTTGGTTTTCATCGTCAGACGTGACACACGCACAGACGGACGGACGGACTGACAAATTATACGTAGGCCTAACCTATACCGATTACCTAATACCTGACCTGATGCCTAATACTCAATACCCAATACCCAATAAACCAATACCTAATTGAGCGAGCGTAGCGAGCGTCTCCACTTGACTCTTATGGCTCGAATGTCTGTTTTTTTTCTTTTCTGTTACTGCTTCGATACAGGTCGCACCGTTTCTCTGATCGAACTGAAATTTTTTACACATGTACATACCACCTAGGCGGGTTGCTGTATAGTTTTTGAACAAAATCCGATCGTTGGTTATAAAAAATAAAAAATAAATAAATAAAAAATAAAAAAATGTTTCGATCGTTATGAAATTTTGCAGGGTTAATAAGTACACCATTCTCTCCTATTTTTCAAATTTTCAGCTAAATCGGTCAAGACGTTAAAGACTTATTGGTAATCATAATTCGAAAAATGAAGTTAAAAATGAAGGAGGCAGTGAAGATACAAAGATACACTTTAGAAGGCATGACATGAATTAGTACAATGCAAAGATGTTGAATAGTATATAGTGTACAATGTCAATATCCAGTTAGGCCTACACTGTGTGGTGGGCCTTATGGGAATGTCGTACTCGGGTTATGTTGCACGTACCGGTGCTCGCTCAACAACGCGTCCAACTGAGCGTTTTCCTAGTACCTTATATCTAATACCTAATACCTAATACCCAATATCGAATACCGAATATCGAATATCGAATATCAAATACGAATATCGAATACCGAATACCGAATACCGAATACCGAATACCGAATACCGAATACCCAATACCCAATACCCAATACCCCATACCAAATACATAATACCTAATAACGTGCTATTAAATTCGAATTACAACAAATAGAATCTAAACTCAAGTTTGATGAAATGGTATTAAATTGATTATTGAAATATTGGGTTTAATTCGATTGTTATTAATACGATATCGATATTGATGATTGTAAACGAAATAAGGTTATGATTTGAAAACAATCACGACGCAAGTTAGATTAAATAAATCGTATCAAGAGGAAAAGAAACCAAGCTATAATGCTGTGTACCGTATGCTTTTTTTTTTAACCTTTTGGGTTAACTCCTGCTCACAATGCTGAAGGGTCAGAGTTCAAATCTTGGTGCAGAATGAAGTTTTTATCATCTTATCAAATGTATGTTAGTCTGTCAATATAAAACTAGTGATACTGCACAATTTTATGGAGATGGGATTTTGTTTCACTGAGTTATCTCGGTCAGCAAATTCATCCCGCATATTAAGAACTCATTTCATATATTTCTGACCCTCCACCCCTTCCCATCCCTTCGGTCAGAGTGACGCTAGGGACCCAACCCAACGGGAAATCAATCCTGTAAGGGAGGGTTTGTGACAAATAATAAAAAACCACTGAAGAAGATATAAATACAAACAAATGCTATATTTCACTGAGCGGTATCTGAGCTAGCGAAGAAACACATTTTCTACTATAGAGCACATTCGAATACAACCTAAAAATGTGTATTTGTAACATAGGTAGGCCCTACGTTGTTCAAAATGGCGTATTCGGCAAAACATATTATATTTTGTTTATTCGTGTGAAGACCTATTCGTCACATTACAAGATTTATTTTGAATTTCCGCAAATCCGCAAGAGATGTTCTATAGACAATTGACATAAAAGGTATTTAAAGGGAATGAAGTAATTAAATTTAAAATGTTCTGTTGATGAGAGTAGTGAGCGTAGCAAGCAGAGAAAGGCCTAATTTAGTTTCCCTACTGGAAAAACATGAAAATTAATAAGTATATTCTTTTCTGTCTTTAACAACGCTACGCAGGTTGTTTTAAAGAAACTTTCGAAATCTCAAAGGTCTTATTTTTCGTTTGCCAACTCAGATTGATGTTTTTTTTTTAAAAAATCTTCAACTCCAAACAGAAGTGTAAAATGTATTATTCAATCATTGATGTACTTCTGATGCATTACATAGCATTTACGACTTTTTTTTACTTTTGACCAGTTTTGTAATTTCTCTACAAAAAATGTCTAATGGAAACTATAAGCATAACGATCATCTTTCAACGCGACTATAAATAAACATTCGCAAGTTAAGTATGTTGTTAATATGTACAGGCTGAGACATACGTTTCATGTAACAAACAGTAACACTTTTCAGTCACATTAAAATAAGTTTGTGAAATCTGGTTGAAAATCGTCCATACGACACAGTATGAATCTCGAAGCCATAAACACGTTAGCTGATTTATTGTCTGTAGAAGCAATATGCTGAATTGCTTAATTAGCAGAAAGCTGGAATGTTCCCAACCTAGATTGTAATTAACGCGAAATAAGTTTTTGCTTGCATGCACAATAGAATGTTGGCGGTGTATCCGGCGTGCGATCACCGTAAGTGTCAGACTTAGCTGGTTGTGAGTCCCAGATGAATAATCTTGTACTTAATAATATATAATATTCCGTACGTTAGGTAATCTGCTTAGCATGGAAGGGGGAGATGGAGCTGCTTAGTTTAGAGAGCCTCGCTACGAAGCTAAATAGCGCTTAGGCTTCAGAAGGTAGGTGTAGGTTATGATGATGACAGAAGAGATCAGGCCTAACGTGTTATTCGCCTCAACCAAGGACACAGGATGCTGTTAGATCAGCTGCTAGTTCATTCACGTCAATTCTTATTAGGATTCAATACGAATTATTATAGCCCTTCTGACTACGTGAATTAACCCTACAAAAATATTTCGTTAATATTTGGATTTGTTTACATTCAATCATTAACTCACGACTTTACTTAGTGATGCGGTACTAAAATGATGATACTTCTTCACTTAATACGTTTTCAGACCTATAATATAATAGTAAATACTTACTTTATTATTATTATTAAGTTATATTATGGTATATACAATAATAAAAAAAATAGCTTTTACTTGAAAACGTGTTACGAAAAGTAGTACCATTATTTTAGTACCGGGACACTAAGTACAGTTGTGAGTTTGCCATGTTATTACAATGGAGATCATCAATTTACAACAATGAACTTGTAATACAGGTACCGTGCAACATCGTGGCTATTCAAAGCTTAAAACGCTTAGCTTGGCCCAGCTCAAATACGCGAACTCAAGTGTCGATGATTTCTGCTGAACGGTTGGTAATACCATTACTTAATTTTGCATGGATATTAATGAAGTACTTTTATATTGATACCCGCAATTGGTTGCAAAAATTTAAGCCTTAATGATCCATTGCGAAACATAAGTCCAAAACGTGAAAAAAGTGGGAAATCCAAAACAGGGATTCCAATTCTGGACTTTCTCACCAAACCGTTTATCTTACGATAAAACCAAAATAACTTGCGCGTTCACATTGATTTAGGCCTAAACGTTGATATCCAGTATGCAAATTTGAGTAAAACTGTAAACTTGGAATAAATTCCCGAAGTTGACCAAAATGGAGTAAATTTCGGTGATTTCACTAATTTTTAATTCAAAATCCACGAATTAATTTAGGAATACGCGTACTGGATAGCATAAAATATGTATTCTTTATTAACATTTGTGTAAAATTTGATAAAGGTGTTATAAATCATTTAGCCGAAAAAAAAAAAACAGAAAGCTGAGCGCCTGAACTCGTCTCCGTGCCGAGATTGAAATATAGTTACTCTAGCAACCTAATTTTGATCTGTAATATATTGTTTATTTTAATGGAGCAGAAAAACATAAAAAAATATCCGAAATTCTGTTTGCACCAACAAAGAAAATAGGCTTTCCACGTTTAATTTCGTAATTTTAAGACACTATGTTCTAGTTAATAACGCACAGATATTTTGGTAAAACTTCTTTGTAACGATAGCCTTCTCTCTCTCTCTCTCCAATGTACGCAATGCCTTATCCACAATATGAAATTATTTCAAGTCTCAAAATCCAATAAAAAAAATCAGTTTTCTTTACAAGTTTTGGAAATATTTGAAGTGCGATATTTATTTATTAATCTATAGCTTCAAAAATCAAACTTTACATTGAAACCACCAGACAGACACTTCTCACAAAGCCTCCACACTGTGTTGACTCACCGTAACCGCTCTACATTGTTCCTTACAATAATATATTAATTAATAATGCCACATTTCACAATACAGCCGCATTCGGTCGGTGGATTCTAACACAGGCAATCTATAGTAATTGCGGTGTTGCGAATTGTGGCATGACTGTGTATAGTGTCTGCAAGACGAAGCAGCTCACCCGACACTAAGAAGGAAGGATGGAGTAAAAACTGAGTTCATTCAGATTGCAATGCTATTGTGGATGTCAAGGTTCGTTGCGGCGTAAAGGAAATGCGGTCGAACATTGAAATTTGCGAATAATCAACGATGCTACGCGGGAACAAATCATATTTCGGTATTCGGAATCCCAAATAAACATTGTAATTAATGTATTGAAGCAAGACTTGCTAAAAAAATATTACTCAAAATTACGTGTCGTCGTTTGAAAAAAAATAGCTTAACATTTTAAAAATTTGTATGGACATATATCACATCAGAATCCACAATTTTATGAAAATTTAAGCAGGGCTAATCAAGAAATCAAGTTCAAATTAAAATTTGAGCGGTAGTTTTTTAATGTTGTTTCTACATACCTTCTGCAATTTGATAGGCCTAACTAGGGAATATTGCTTTCTGTAACAGCTTGTGTTGCACGATTTTTTACTCACAATTTTTCAAAAATTTTAATTTGTACCAGCAGGCGAAAAATATCCTGAACCCACGTGGTATACTATAAAATATATTTTCCCTTAGTTAGTTTGTAGATACAGGTATGTAAACACAATATAAAAACATCCTGCTCAAAATTTAGTTCGGAACTTAGCTACTTGAGTACAGAAAAGTGGAAAAAATTATTGATTCTGAGGTGATGTCCCGTCCAAAATTTCGACTCTTTTATTGACTCTTACCTTCTGCAATTTTTCTGAAATGTTAAGTGGGTTCTTTTAAGATCATACGTAAGTATCTAGGTGCCCGTTAGGGCTCCGCAGCCAAGCCGTGGCGCGCTACACACTCAAGCACCTTATATACAGCAAGCAGAATTGAGGTGATTTCGAGGTGTTACCCAGCCGTCTTGAAACGTGATGTGAACTTGAAAACTATCAAAATCGAGGGGATTTAGGTACTTACAACACATGCCAAATTTGGTTGTGGTACGAGCAATCCTTCTTGGTGAAAAAATGGCTTGAAACATGCTCAAAATCACTTTAAGGATGTAAGCTACTACTGCTACTGCTACTACTGTCTAATTCGTCAGTTTCAATCGGCCCGCGAATCTAACCAAACGGGTGGAGCTACCACGTTCATATTTTACATGAAAGAAAAAGTTGAAAAAGTTTGGTAAAAGGCTTCCAAATAAAGGTTTCAATATAAGTCTGTTACAAGAATATATTTAACAAGTAACTATAGTTACTTTACAATAATCACCTACATAGTTTACAAAAAACGTCTTTGACCACCTGATATTTTAAATTCTATTGTTAACTGATAATACCATATCAATTAAATCGACTTTGATAAAATAAATGTATTTTAACAAATAATTTTGTAGTGGAACTTGAAAAAGTAATGAGATCCCACAATAACAAAAATCTTGTAAAAAAACAGCCAAACCATACACAACCAAAAGCAATGAGATCTAAAAGAAATGCCAAGCTTATGTACCCTCCTACATTTTCGCAATCTTAATACATAAATTCACTTTGCCCTGTGACTGTATCCTTGCAAAGCTTGGCAAAATAAATTTGCACGAACTTTTACATTTAAAACAATAGTTGCAAATAAAATTTTGCCACGCTTTGCAAGGATCCAGTCACAGGGCAAAGTGAATTTATGTATTAAGATTGCGAAAATGTAGGAGGGTACATAAGCTTGGCATTTCTTTTAGATCTCATTGCTTTTGGTTGTGTAAGGTTTGGCTGTTTTTTTTACAAGTTTTTTGTTATATGTGGGATAGGGATTATTATCCAAGCGATAATACCAAACAATACAAGTGATTGCATTATATTTAAATTTTCAATTACATTATGTAACCAGTTACGAAGAATGTGAAATTTGCAATTCAAATGGTTGGGTTGTAGATCTCCAAACCGCATCGATAATTTTAAGTACAGGTTATAACTAAATATTATCACTTCCACCTTTTACACGCTTTATGATAAGGTCTGCGTTGAGAAATTATGTACGCACGCCAACATTTTTTTAGAGGAATTCCTTGGACACCTTATTTTTAAGTCGGAGTTTTCGGTGGTGAGTATTAAACTGGCGACCTTCCTCATGAGCCTTGTGCGATACGCGTGAGCTAGGCCTACCTCTTTCGGTTTTCTGAACTATTATAGGATGAGCGAAGCGAAGACTTCAATTTCACTGACCCCCGAAAAAAATTAGCTAGGGTGTTTTTTTCTGTCTGTTTGTTTGGCTCTACCGGGCAAACGGCATATGCGATATAATGAAAATTGGAGGAGACCTTCGAAATCTCTGAACTTAGACCTGACACGTTTCTGGGTATAATCGAAGAGATATTTCTCATGAATATCGTACTTTTACGATTTTTTCCCATTTTTAATGCGATATTTTCGTGATATTAGGGCTGAATCTGACCAAATGGGTGGGGCTACAAGGTTCATATTTCACATGGACATTAGATAATAGTGATGTATTGCCTTTTGAAAGAAAAAATTGAAAAAGTTAGCCAACATCCATAGAAATAAAGGGTTTAATATGAGGTTTTTGAGGTGTATAATAATTAACAAGTAGAAACTTGACAACAATCACATACAATGCGTTCAAAAAGCAAATCTTCGGGCCTCCAGATATTCTACATTCTTTTAATTGGTATTACCCTAGCAATTTATACTACTCATAACAAATACCCTAATTTAACAAAAATGATTTTGCAATGGGACTTGAAAAGGTAAAGAGATACCACGCATACTAAAAACTTACAAAAAAGCTCATCCATCAACGCGACTAGAAAAAGCGTTTGCGATGTATAATCGCGAACAAAACCATCACGCAATTAACCTCACCAACATTGATGACTCTTCACTCCAATAAAGCAATGGAAGAATAATACACCACAGTGTCAAGGGTAGGCCTACTTACCAAACATAATGCAGGTCGTTCTTTTGTTCTTGTCTCGCTGGTTGTGTTTTATCTGTGCTCAGTTTAATATTCAAAACGTACGTGTGCGCTAGGCCCGAGCACTGAGCCCCGAGTAATGCTACAATATACATCGCATGTCATACGCAAACATACATCTCGGAAGCAGCTTATCTGGGCAGGTTTACCGATACTCGCGCGCGGCGTCGGTACTTACCACGCCTTATCTATATTTGAAGATGCTCCGATGTACCCCCCGCCCCGCCCCGCCCCGCCAAGCATGTGGGCCACGTATCGAGCCCAGTTTTGAGAGGGTGTGGGGGTGTATACAGTATAGGTCAGCTCCCCACGGGGTGACTACTCAGTCTACCAGCAAACATCAATCAGAGCGACCTCATACTGGCGGTCTTCGTAGGGAACCCACTAGGGCTTCGGTTCGATTTCCGAATTCCCGAATGTGTCACTTATCACAAGGGTTTATAAAAACAATCCTTCTCCTCGATATTCCAATGTGTGTTGGGGGATGTCATGCTACACAGTATGAGTTTCTCACACTTTTTCTCTCCACATACAAACACGGAGTGACTATAACCTACTAATACTGGTTATACTTACTATCAGATACTTTACAAACACGTAGCCTTCTATTTTATACGTATACTTAACATTCCCACTCACACTGAAAGTCACACTGAAACTACCACTCACAGTCCAACTCACACCCACACCCACACGGACCCACACTTGTTACACTTACTTTTAGATACTTAAAAATACTTAAAAATAAATAAACTAACACGTAGCCTACTATTTTATAAAGTCACACTGAAAGTACCACTCACTCTCCAACTCACACTCACACCCACACCCACACCCTCACTATCACATTCAAATCAAACTTAAACTACACTTAAATCACCCTCACACCCGAGTTGTACATCCAAACATCTACATTTCACAACCATTTCAATCAAACAATAACTGTCAATAGGGATTCCAGAAGGGTCAACATTTTCCCGCCCTTCTATTCACTACCATGATTAACGCCTCTGCAAGCCTTGCAAATCACCCACCACGCGGAGTTTAATCACAGTTTGCTAATTAATAGGTGCATTTATGAGTCAGCGAGAATGTTAATCGTCCGTGGATTCAATGGAGCACGTCATCCGTTTAGACCACGCCACTGGACAATAGTGGTGGTAGCTTGCAGCAAGTGCAGGGACAACACGCATTTCACTACACCGGAGAACTTGCCAAGCCACATTATAACCAAGCTAATAGTACTTTGGAAAGGTTCAAATCTAGTTTTAGGGAGCAAAGCTACCATATAATCACCACTTTTTTGTCCGTCCGTTCGTACACGACGGCATTGCCCTTCAACAAGGATGAGACAATGCATTTGTGACCCTGAAGGGTCTGGCTTTAACAGATAGAAAATTCACCATTACTGAGTGCTTTCACGATCCGAAATGAACTGAAATAATGTCGTTCCAGATTTTTGGTAGATTATTTATATGCCATTCTGCATTAAATTAAATTTTTTATTAATATAATTAATATTAACAACATAAATAACAAGTAGAAGAAAACACTAAAATTAAAAAAATTTTTAATTGTGATGAGTCAACTATTAGGTAGTTGTATTTTCAGGGCTGATACATTTTTAAGCACCTGTGGTCCCGTACTCTGCTGTTAAAACAAACCAAACCACATAGCTTGCATTCACATAATGTTTGCAAACAGCCATAAAAGGAATGGGAGGGAAAACCGAAAGTATCCACAAAATTTTGATTTATAATTGGCAATGACGATCATGCGTTGCAATGCACAATGTATGCAACCATGTATAACCATGAAGGCTCACATTATAATTTGTGTAAACATCAGACGATGAAAAATGTTATAATTCAACTCATAATCCGGTGAAACATGAATCATCATTCGACCACATTCAAACAAAGGCAATGGTTTAATAAATGGCGTCGTGAAAGTTTATTTGTTTAATATAAAACGCTTCAAACCACAATATAATACATACGTTGCTGTAGTTCGACGTCTGTACACATAAATTGCGATGCAAATCCA
Organism: Sweltsa coloradensis; assembly: GCA_024449915.1. Taxonomy (NCBI): domain Eukaryota; kingdom Metazoa; phylum Arthropoda; class Insecta; order Plecoptera; family Chloroperlidae; genus Sweltsa; species Sweltsa coloradensis. Next base: position 70,731 of record JAMZAV010001239.1, read on the forward strand.
TAACTGAATGCTATAACAGTAACGAATAGCTATTCAGATCCGTTCCATCGTGAAATCTAATGAAATATTCCAGCCGGGAACATGCATGGCACCGACCCATCGATCTTAGTTGTACACAGACCTGTCACTATCTACCTTCGAGAATAGAACTCTTACGTCAACAGCCAGCTCAGAGAATAGAAAACCTTATCGATGTATTAATTGAAGTATAAGAATGATGTTGATATCGAACTTCAATTAGGTTAACGAAAGAAAGAAAAATAATGAAAAACAATGAAATACCGGTATAATAATGTTATTTACACTATTGTTACTTGGAGAATAAGTGACTGACGTCGTTAATAACCATTAAGAATATAGGGTACTCCGTACTAACGACATATATGTCAGTACATTATTGCAATAATAGGATATTGACGTCACTGCCTACATGGATAAAACAACATTTTTTGATTACCGACGCCACTTTTGTGAATGAATACGTATCATCGACATTAAAGAAAAAAAAAACAATGTATAAGTATAACAGAAATAAATTAAACTAACTTTATCAAACTAAAATAGGCCATAAAACTGCCGATTGATTGATTGATTGATTGATTGATTGATTGATTGATTGATTGGATATTGCTTAACGTCTCATATTAATGCACTGTGGCTATTCGAGACGATGAGTGGTGATTGATGAGGATGAAGTATGAATAGAAGGGGGGGGGAACCCGGTATCGGCACATAGCCTACTCCTTTCGAAAAGTACCAAGGGGACCAACGGCTTAACTGTTGAAATTACCTACATTACTACTACATTAAAGACAATAAAAACAATGTATAAGTTTAACCGAAATTAATTAAACTAACTTTATCAAACTAAAATAGGCCATAAAACTGACGAAATAACCCAATAAAAATAAATCAATACTGATGACTGACTGTCTATAAAATAAATCGCAAACAGTTTGGAAATGTCTTACATTATGTTACACAGAATTATTACTTCCTACATTAAGAATAATTGTATTTCGAACTAAAATGATACTGTTAAATAGTATATGGTCTAAAGTTCAGCGACAAAATGTAGAGGTTGTGTTAACAATCGTGAAGTAAATGTCACACTTTCTTCAATGACGTCGTTGCGGTGTGAGTTGTGACACTAATCAAAGTCTACTTGTCCTCTGAATCCACATGGAAACCGACAATGGTGACCCATGTGTCAGGTGTTAAACTTCTATTCGGTAGGTTACGAGTTTAAATCCCGCTACCGGCAATCCTGACTGAAGGTTTTTCCGAGGTTTTCTTCAGCCGTTACTCTAATGCGAGTAATTGAGTCGTCTTGAACATTTCTTTCCTAACTACCATGGACCCTATAATAGGGAATATTCCACTTAATATTTTATATTTTATTTTAATTCTTATTCATGTCTTAATAGTCACTGCACTTTTTTTTATTTAAAAAAAATGTTTTTTGTGTAATTTAAACAAGAATTAAATGGGTCCCCCAGTTTGCGCGCCAAAAACGAGCGTGCGCCATCTTTGGACGGTAGGCCTACTACGTCATAACTGTGTTGAGTCAAGGCCAATTGGAAACTAAATGTACGTATGTTTGTACATATTTACATACAGACGGCGGTGCTCGCCCATCCGCTCAACACAAACAACTCCACAGGGATGTACATTTTCACCGTCTTTTGTTTTTCTTTTTTCGTATGTGACAGGAGATTTCGCGAGATCATTGTGATAAAGAATAACGAGCATTTTGTCTTGAGTTTTTGCATAGCCTAGGACTATCATGGTATTCTTTATCTACAATAGGCTTTAATTAGTCATCAAAGTAAGGTTTTTGTGCGGGATGTGTGTCAGAACTTGAACGTGCAGGCCTAGGGTTGGCAAGTTAAGCCTAGGGCTTGTCAAGTGAGTAGTTTTAGTATTCACATACCAATGCCTATATCCTACAGGAACGATTGGCCTAGACTGTTGTATTATAAATAATTTTCTACGTCTAGGCCTAGACCTAGGACTGTTTCAGTTTTGTTTTTTGATTGCAATGTCAACTTTTCTCGTTTTCTGGCTAGGCGTTAAATGTAAAATGTCCGCCATCTGTTTACATTACTGTAGGCTACGCTAGGCGCTGCTTTGTTTAAAACACCGCCGTCTTGATGTATATCTCGATCCTACTATAGTACTATTCCAACATCTTTGGTCTGGATGTATGTTTATCCAGACGGCGTTGGATCAACACAGTTCTGACGTCACAGTCGTTTTTGCCGCTTTAAAAAAGTGCTGCTTTTAAAACGGCTATAAATCACTGGATTATTATTTCACGGAAAAACAAAGTACATATTTGTAATCGGGACGAAATACTTCTCTAAAAAATCTATTCGTACAGTATTTGGCGGAAGTGGAATATTCCCTTAACCGGTTCCCACTCGAACATCGAAGTTAAGCAGAATCGGGCGTGGTCATGGGTAGAGTGGGTGACCGCTATACCCTGAAACTCACGTATACCGCTGGTTAGAGCAGATGGAGGGTTCGAAAGCTAGTGTAACGGCTTAGTTCTCCTTTACGTCTGCTCGGCAGTCCGGGTTAGTGGAGGAACCTATATGACTGTCAAAGTTACACCGTCCTGTCGGATGGGACGTTAAGCCGTTGGTCCCCTTGGTACTTTTCGAAAGGAGTAGGCTACGTGCCGGTACCGGTTTCCCCTCCTCCCTTCTGTTAATACTTCATCCTCATCTATCACCACTCATCGTCTCGATTAGCCAAAGTGCATACATATGAGACGTTAAGCAATAATCAATCAATAATCAATCAATAATTACTCACCTGAATAGAGTCACACCGAGTAATTAATCTACAGCGGGAATCTTTACTTTTTTTAAGTTTACGTGTAAAACACAAAGAATAGCAACGATTTCGTTCAAATATTTCAAAACTCTTGAACAAGTCAGTCAATACCTCGTTGATAATCGCACGCAAGAAAAACAGTTTCCTCTGAGCATCTGTGCTCGACGGATCTTGAAAATGTCAAACCCGAAGAACAAAGCCGCAGTTGGTTGATGAAGAAACTTACAGCAGAGATGTTAGAAAGTGCTTCATCTCTCTGTTCTCTAATCACCGGTGATCGACGTCGGAGGTGAGGTCGCGTCTAACTGATTGGCAGATGAATCAGCCGTCCGCCATTGTGTGACCGATCTGTCAGGGAAGCCGGGACGTACGGTCGCTAATTGATCGCGCCCCATGGTAGAGAAATACGCGTTATTAATAGTTATCGCGTACCATAGCGGAGAAATACGCGTTATTAATAGTTACCGCGTACCATAGCTGAGAAATACGCGTTATTAATAGTTACCGCGTACCATAGCTGAGAAATACGCGTTATTAATAGTAGGGCTATGGCATATAATTCAACTATCGATGTCACACAAAAATGTCGATATCGATAAATCGAAATTTTATTATTGTGTGTGAAAACAAATTGCTAAGTATAAAAAATATCAAAGTAGAAGGACTACTTTTAATGTGTGGCGTAAAAAAGTTGACAAGGAATCGCCAAAAATAAATTAACAATGTTTATATTCAAACACTTGCGTTGAATGACCCAGCACCATGCTCCATTTTTTAAGTTAAAAAGTACGAACGCACATTTGCGGCTAGAATCGTGGCAAACCTTTTGAAGGTGATGCAAGCCCTTTTCAAAAACATTACAGATAAACAATGCATTAAAGAACACGATTTTCTACGCAAAGTTGTGCAGATACTGTAAGAAATATTTATATTAGTGTCATTAGTGCAACATTCGATATAACACTCCTTATAAGAAACTCAGCCTACATAGCTTGTCACTACTCTAGCCATGTTGTTTCATCTCTGTGCATGTCGCAAGGTGCGACATACCGTGTTGCAAGTACCGCGTCTGTGATGCCGGTACGTACCGCTAGCGCCGTGTAGGGCACGCCATTTCCATTCTACCACAGCTGTCGACTGCACTCTCTAGCTGTGACGTCACCCAGATGTCAGACGCACACCTGATACTCCTCTAAATCTCACGGTTTCAATACCGGAGATGTCTTGTCAGATTGATATTAACTTCGGGAGCGTTTGGACTATTTATGGATTTTATTCTTTTATGCTCCTTTTTCTTCGGTAGTAAAAAATTATGAATTAAGATCAATAGGAATGAGAGAGTAATATTATGTTTTACGTAGTTTAAAACGTCATAAACTCCAGCTCGTCTACAAAGTTTTATATTAGTTTGCCAATAGGGGAATGCATGTGGGAGGTCTTCGGATCGATACTAGCCTCTGGCTATCCTGAATTAAGTTTTTACAGTATTTCCCTTACTTTTAGACGAATGAAAGGATTGGGTCCTACTAATAGCCTTTCGACATTTTCAAGTATCAAAGTTCAATACAAATACTTCAAAAAAGAAGTTATTAATTAATTTACAAATAAAAAATGAAAGACATAGAAACATTTTTTTTTGTTTTGTGACTATGAGTGAGGGTGAAGGACCATGACAAATATCAAATCTTCTTTTCGGATTTAAAACCTCGTCTGTAGTATAAAATACTAGCTAGTATTAGTTAGTATGACCTACTAGTTGTCAAACTGCGCACCAACCTGCAGTGTTTTAAAACGATTCGTATAGTGCTCTTTTGTGTACACATCAGTTTCAACCGGTGTGACCCTCATCAGTTGATTTACAGCAACTACCTAATTAGGGTTTAGTTAGGGTATTGTGAAGTGAATGTCCAAGGGTATTTTAAGAGTTATCAATCCCAGCATTCGTCTTCACGACTAAAACAAACCTTGGAAAATACTTTCATTCAGGATTGGCGGTAGGATGGATTCGAACGCGTGATCCCACGAATCAGAGTTACACGAAATATACATGAGCTATCATTGGGGGTTATTAGTGTATGGGCGTCGATACCCAAACGACGCCAATGCAAGTATTATTTTAAAATAATAATAACAGTGATATGTTTATTTAGCAACAAAAAAGCTGTTTTTCGGCTCAAATTTTACAAAACATTTAAATATCACAAACATGATAACACAACAAATTTAAACATAAAACAATACTAGTTAAATTGATCCGAACACAGAAATAATAAACCTGTATTTTTTGGTCTCAGCAGCTAACGCTGTTGCCTTGCGACTAAGAATCATAAACAATTATTTCAAATAAACATAAAAATAAAAATAAACAAGCAAAACAATAAAAGCAGAAAAAATGGTTCCCAAAAATACGAATTGACCATCAATGTCACAATACCAATAGATCTAGACAAAATATTCTTCTGAAAGATTCAGAAAATCCTGGAATCGTCCCTCTTTTGTAGGCTACCAATCATTCGTTCCTTAGTGATGACGATTGCAAAAATCATGCCTTATGCAAGATTCGAACTCGCGTCCTCGTAGAGTCATCATACGCTTCGGATGTTCCACCGCTGATAGCCTAATTAAACGATTCAAAGTATCCTGGGATCGTCCCCCTAGCACAGCTGTCATAAGTCCCGTAGCGATGATCCTTATGAACATACTTGTGGCACAATGCCCCCCGACAAGAAGTGCAACACCGCTCTAGAAAGCTATGAATGACGTAACGCGAGCACCTTCAAGGTCTACCGCTTCTCACTTCGCACGTCTAGCCGGCGCACCGGCATTCTGCAAGAACACGAGCTAATACTCTAGATCAGCTGGAAGAGGAGTCAGTAACCCGCCATGGCAGCTAGTGCGCTCAGTGGGACACGACCTAAGCCCCTTGAATGAAATAGTAGAAACACGATCGTATACTATTCCCAACGTGAGAAATTATGAAGGCTCTATATTATTTCAAAATTTCTCGGTGCATTACTGGTCACGACGGGATTCGAACCCGGGACTTCCCGAACCAGTCAAGCGTTTAGCGCTCGAGCCAACATGTCGGTGATGTATAAAAAATGGCGTTTACTCCAATTTATATTTTGTTAATAAATTCCAACGTATAATTTACGTCATCAGCTGGAAAGAAATAAGACCTCGATCTAGAACCACGACATTATAAATCTTCTCGCCACAACTCTCACCTGAGAGTCGGCCTGGGTACGGTAAGACGCGTTCTGTTAGCGCATGCGCAGCGTTGTGTTGAACCTCGCTACCGGCACTCCTGGCTGAAAGTTTCTTCCGAGTCCGAGGTTTTCTTCCTCTTAACAACCTTTAAACATTATCTTAACAATCGCCCTATAGTCATCAGTCCTGAAGTGTCACACAACACAAGGTATAACTGATGTATACCCTACAGGTGGAATCCTTGCGGGAATCATTTAGGGAGCTTATCCCCTATTATGGTAACGACGTCAAAACGTTACTGAGAATAAACATTCTCCAGTTTTGTAAGGGCATAGCAGTAGCACATAATTTTAAAGAAAAATGAATAATATTTGAAATTTATTTTTTTTGTATTTTGTATTTTATTATACCATTTTTGATCATTATTTGTGAAACAATATAGGTGATACTGATCAATAATACACAATATGGCGTACATACATGACGAATGATTAAATAAATGGAAAACATATTACAAATTAAGAGATTCAAATTTATAATAATATATTATGCGAAATGTTATCTAAAATATGTAAATACAAACTTTATTATGTCGTGTGTTTTGGTAAAGAATGGAATGTACTGACAAGTTAATTACACGCAGGTGAAAACCATGCGGTATCTTGTTTCTTGTGTAAGCTATGTCTAGAAGTATTTTCAAGGTCTCTCCTGCAATATCCATTTAGTATAGATATTGCAGTTAAAGTAAATTCCAAACATTTGGAATAAAATTAGGTACTTAGTATTCATTTTAACTACTTTAATCTCCTAAATTAATCTGAATATATTTAGCAACGTATTACTATTAACGTATACTATTTTCAGCAAATGTAATAATAATACTTATTAAATTATGCAAGCAATGAGATTTTAAGATAATATAGTCGTAAAACGGTTAGCAAGTAACTAGTCACGCATTCTGAAATCTTTCTATCTTTCACACACAGTATGATACATGGACGTAGTTTAGCACTAGCCCACACGCAAACACAAAGTATATCGGTACAATGATATCAAAGCATACAAAAATTATTTACATTCCTCTTCGTCATCCATATACCAAAATAATATTTTTTTAAATAGTAAGTTCGTATTAAGAGTACCCATCACTCAGTCACAGAACTGATTTTCAGTGGGGGACATTACATTTTAAAAGCTGGCCAAGCCAACCATGTATGCGCCGACACCATCGAACGATTCAAGCGATCAACACAGTTGATCGCGCATTATAATGTGGTATACCCGTTCAGACGCTCAAGCTGACACGATTTCACTCAGGACGCTTCAAGAACAGAGTGATATCCCATTAGAAGTTATGAACTGTTGCTAAGAGGCTCAATCACCGTTGACACTCCTGCAGCCAAGAAACTGACTTAATTCCAAATCAGAAGCAAAAATTTTGACTATTAGAGGAATCGAACCCTGGACCGTCGCATTGAAGCAGAGACGCTAACCAAAGATCAACTAGCACACACTATCATGAATCACTATCATATGCATTTCAAACTAGCTGAATTGGAGCAACGCTTCAATGTAAGCACCACTTTTCTGTACTCACGATAACAACCGAACACGACGTTCGATTAATTTGGGGTGTTTCGGTTGACATCGTACTTGAAAATTGACGATATACAGAATTTTTTTTGACCCTGGGGGTAAGGAGGGAGGGTTGCCAGCCCCCCCCCCCCCCCCCCGCCAAAAGTTAGAAAATTCCAGTTCCCGGCACCTCCACCATTTGAGAAAGCGCTGTCTTATCCAAGCGTGTCTAAGTCGTCATCCCTCTATTCGGTTCTAATCTCTGATATTTTATGTCGTAGCTAGAAAGATTGTAGAGGAACATTACAGTTCTGGTTCTATCGGTAGGCTCTACTCTCCAAACCATTTTTTTGCAATTGCATCAATGAATTTTAAATTTAAGTCGGCTATACTGAAGTCCCTCATTCATATGGTTTAGATTCTGTTGACTTCTTTTACACTATTCTCAACTGGAGCTCAACCAGCGATTTATCGAACGAACAACGAATTACCATATTTTATTTTCGATACGATATCAAGATTGCAACGAAGAGAATCGTCGAGATGTATCTTCATTTCTCGACTTCGTTAGTCGGGAAACTGCACTCCCGTAGGTGGAATTGTTAATATTTTAATACAATTCAGAAGTTAAAAAATCCATCCCGATTTAGATGTTTAAAATCGATGCACCTCTCTGGGTTATAATTCGACTTCCAATTTACACAATTTCCTTTCCACATTACAGTCAGGTTGCTATTAGTGTTTTTCATGAAAAAATTATTTATGCAACTTGGCTAATCGAGCATCATAATTCCATATTGCTCCATGCCGAGACCCTGCATGTATAAACCTGACTCCATTCCTGCATGGAATGCACAGTGACTCTAGTTGTAATAATTCAGGCTCTATAAGTCCAGTGTGGCAAACCAAAAATCGGTTGATTTAGAAGTTTACTTTCAGTGTAACCATTTACCAAGTCCACAGTTCAAATTTGAATGAATGAAATATGGATTTGTGAAGTGGTTGCACTGAAAGATAACTTCTATATTTCAACTGATTTTTGGACTTAAGTCATTTTTCGCCAAAATGGACATGGACCCATAGAGTTGTGTTCCTCAATATTTTCTCATCGTTTGATCATGGATGGTTATACATGTAGGCTACTCGCTCCACACCGGAGCTTGCTTCCCCCGGAGAGGTTGCAGAACCATGATCACACCATGTGTTCCAACGTTCAACTCCCTCCCCTGGGTGGAGGTGCCGAATATATAGAGACACTGGACATGGTCACCAAAAACATTCGGCATTATCCTTGTATAAGAAGAAAAAGTGATTCATATAGAAGCAGAGTAAATCAGTTACGAATAATACGATGATTGAAGAATCAACATTAAGTGCAGAAAGTTGTAGCTTACATGTGAAATGTGGGTGTTTCGTAATGTGAATGATATTAAGCAGGCGTTTGTTTTTAATGTTCCTCTTACGCACAAGCTACCCTCCTGTCACAAGGGTATAAAGAGCTAGGCCAGGTGAGCTTCCGCGGTCGCTCCAGTAACAAGACCTCCTAGTACCAGATTTACTCACCGCGAGCGCGTGGCTGAAAATAATTTGAGCTGAACGTCATTACACGTACTTTGTGTGAGCTTAGCTCATAACCACTTCCACGCTCAAGTGCACAACTTTTCAAAGTAATTACACTCGCTCGCACTCTATTAAAAGCCAGACCATTTGGCGTTTTGCTTCTCTGTTGACGCACTCTATGCGGTTTTGCAGCGGAGCTCTGTAACATGGAGCAGACTCGCCCGCCCACCGCCAATTACGCCCGTATTATTATACAACAAACAGCAGAGTGAGTGAGGTTATGGAGTGCTTAACAAGAGACGGCTTTCATTTTTAAACCGTTGTTTGAGTCATACACGAGTTAATGTATTTACCAACCAACAATTGGCATTTTTTAATCAACCACGGGTTACAGTAGTACTTAAGAGGATAGAATAGTCGTGAAACTTAAACCACGCGAAATTGCTGTTTTTTCGTGATATCTCGAGAACGATGCAAAATATCTAAAAACTGATTCTAGACAGCTATGTGGTTTTGTTAGAACAATATAATGCAAGAAAAAATATTCAAATATAATTATCGGTGCGGTTTGTATTTAAGATATGCATTTAATTAACTAAAATTCTAATAAAAAACTAAATTACAATCACATTATAATATTTTTTCGTACAGGCTATAGTTCTCACTAAACCACATAGCGGTCTAGAATCAGTTTTTAGATATTTTGCATCATTCTCAAGATATCACGAAAAAACTGTAATTTCGTGTGGTTTTAAAATTTCACGACTATCCCATCCTCTTAAAAGAGGGAGTAAATCTCGTCGAAGAAGAATACGAGAGTAAAGTAACCACATTGCGTTGGTATTTTGGTGGCGGCGCCGGGTCACGAACTTTTAAGCTTCAAGGTCCCGAGTTTGAGTCCTGCTAATGAAATCCTGACTGAAAGTTTTGTCAGATGATTTCTACATAAGTTAAAAGCAAATGCAATTAATTGAGTCATTTTAAACATCCCTCGGACATTCCCTTTGCAATTGTCCTATTTCCATAATACCTCGTGAGGGGCTTGCATTGCACCCTGGTTGGGTTTCACACCAGTGGCATACGAACCGGGGAGGGAAGGGGGGAAATGCCCCCCACCAAGTTTGGCCCAGGGGGGGGAGCAAGGGGTGGCAAAACTAACATGAGCTAAATATTAATCCCAGAATTTCCGTTGTAAATATGACCACACATACAATTCAACAGTCACCTATAATAAAACGAATGTTTGCCTGTATTCTTCGTCATAACATAAAAAAATAGGCTGAAATTTACTAAAATGGGCCACTTCACGTTCATTTTTTTAGTTTGTAGAACGCAGATAGTTGCTGTCCAACATCGTTTACAGAGTCCGAGTGCAGTTAAAACATGACGAAATAACTGTAGTATGGTAAACAAAATCGACTACGGCGAGAGGGCCTCCGCCAGCTGGAGCTTCGCCCCAGACCCCAGCTACCGCCCACAAAATCTGCTAATAGATTTGCCCCCCACAACTTTAAAAACGTTCCTACGCGCCTGTTTCACACGATAAATTTTAGGTTTATTTAAATTGCATCTTCATATTCCCTGTGTATTCTCTCGTCTTGTGCGAGTGTGTGTTTGCGTATCCACATTGCGAATTTGGTGAAGTTTGCCAAAAAAACACACACATTTCAAATCGTCATCTCGTAATTAAACTTTAATTATAACATAACCGAAAATCACGCCAGATTACGAACGTAATCACGTAGAAAATCATACACTGCAAAAATAAATATGATAATTTTATTTAAATTTGCCGAGAAACTGGGCGTGCCATCTGGCAATTAACAAGGGCAAGTGCGTTATTAATATCTTGGGACTATATTTCTTAATCATGAAAGATCATTTTTGTCATGCCAAAAAATACTGGAAAACTTCTGGAAAATTCAGCTGATAGCGGGAAGTTGTGTCGCCTCCAACAGCTAATAAGACCGGAAAAGCGGTAGGTTCCTCCCCCCCCTCACTTCCGTTTTCCCACTAGACTTAATTTGATTTCGGGATAAGCGTCGACTGTAAAACTGGCGACATTGCTTGTCTCATATAAATCTTGCAGTGGGGTGAGGCGACATGTTTCACACTTTTATTACATTTCATGCAGAGTTTTTCTTTATGGCTCAAGAGGTGCGGGATTGTAGTCACGTGATACGAGGAATAGCAAGATAACGTATCTCGGGCAAACTTTCCAAGCGGAATATAATATATTATGCCAAAATACATTCAGTATTTATAAATTTTCAATTATAGACAATAATCTGAATTACATGAAAACCGTTAGAACACTTCCGTAGGTGGAACTGATATATATTGGTTACAATACAGAAATTTTAAATGTTAGAAAATCTAACTCGAGCTCGACTTGGGCCCCGGGTTCGAACCCCGGTCGAGTTGATTATGGATGTTGGATTGAAGCGTAGCGAGCGTACGAGCGTAAGCGAGCGTAAGCGAGATTCATTTCACTACACTGGAAAAAAAATCCGGAATGTTTTTTTGATTTTTTTACTTTATTTTTATGTTGTTCGTCTACACGATTCCGGCTAACCGATACTCCATTGCGAAATTTAGGAGGCCTTCGAACATCTGAACTAGAACTCCACGTTTGAACATCGGCAATCCGGGAAAATTTTCTTTAAAAAACCAATTTAACGAGTTTTCAAGATATTTTAAAAAATTTGATTAAAAATACATGTTTATCAGATGAAGAATTTTTAACAAACTTAATTTATGAATAATAATCGTAAAATTTAGATAATCGAAAAATTATTATCTATGAAAATCGAAAATTTACGGAATTTATGTATTTGTTTAAGACTTCTTGACATAAACACCTAATGCTTTATCCATTAGTAATGATTTTATGGAACCTTAATTTCATGAAAATATATCGTGTAAATTTCGAGCGCAATTGAAATATTTTTATGAAAATTGCAATTTTACGATTTTTTTCTTTTCTAAATTAGTAAAAATTACGATTATTAAAATAGTATTTTAATTTAATTTAATTTAATTTTAAAAATTTGAATAGTAATGATTTTCACAGAACAACAGAAAATCCGCGTAACTCAATGCAGCTCATGCACCAATTACGCTCATCCACAACGCGGCGGACTTAAGCGTTTTCCTAGATTAAATATAATTAAACACTTGGAGGAAAGGTGTAGATAAACATAATCTATATGTTGCCTCTATATTGGTCGATTCCCCCCCACAGACAGATGGAACCAGCGCCCTAACCATTACGGAAGCAACAAAGCCTACTGTCAAACATCTAGGAAGCCAGAGACACATATTTCGGCTACACATTTACGTACGGTCAAAAATAAGTATTTAAATAATATTGAAAATAATAATATTATTCAAAGGAAGCAAAAATAGATCAAATTATTGCAAATTGAAATAATTCTCAAAAGCAAAAGCAAAAATAGAACAAAACAATCAAGTTAATCTATGCCATGAGACAAAATACATGCGAAAAATATTACATGATTGTCTCTGCTCGTGCGAGCGACAAATGACTGACAAGGAACACTTTCCCACAAGAATCTGTTACAACCACATCCTCCCATTAGTTCAACAATAGCCAGCAATAAGCAATGTGTTTCGTGACACGTCACCGCTGTTTCAAAGACCGCCTACCGTTTATCACAACATATTACGTTTCCAGATACAAATTAGCAATTTCCCGTCGAATGGATTCGCTATCGTTTCATAGGTAATTCCACTAATTGCTCCGGTGATTGCGTAGGTCCTCGGTGCACGTTAGCACACAATCTATTAGCGAGTGCGGGGAGTATTTTAACAAGGTAATTTGTGGGTCTTACGCTCACGCGTGTTGTTACTAGCGCTACACACGCCGCGTTGCAGCAGCCACTCGGTTCGGTTTATAAGTACCTCACTCAACTGGACATTTCTAATGCCCCATGTGATTGGAATGTTTCGAAGCTTTCTATGTAATTAAAACCAAGTGTTTCAGTAATTCATCTACCAATGCACCAGCCGTTATGTTGTACGTTCTTAATTTAATTAAGTTACTGTTACGTTATTTGGAATAACGAGTCCAATTCTGACGATTAATTTGTAGTAAAATTTAATTTTCGAAATCTATTATTGCTTTCAAGCACTGTTTGCTAAATGCTACTCCTGACTCAGGTTAATACATTTCTCTTTAGAGAACGAATATTTTTTTTAAACATATCTACTCTTTTGTCTGCCATAACAAAGACATAATTATTTTTAGAATAATGACAAAAACATTTTTTAGACCTACAACATTAAAATCGCATCAATCCTAAAGTTTACAATGCATGACATGTAGTATAAGTCGAAAGACGTAACTAAAAGTAATTATTTTCTGCCTCACGCGATGTTTGTATCATCTTAGTGATATACAACGCTCGCCAAAATCGTTCACACCATGCATCACGTTAGCTACAGAATTTTAGCTTGCGGTAGTGTTCATATCTTAAAACGAATTAATAATAGGCCACTTGGTTGTTCAGACCCTAGCTAACAGCCGCTTCAGCACCATCGGTTCAAAAAAGTACCTCACTTTACGTTAGCACCAATTCTTTAGGAGTGCGGGAAGTATTTTAACAAGGTAATTTGTGGGTCTACGCTCAGCGTGTTGTTACTAGCGCTACACACGCCGCGTTGCAGCAGCCACTCGGTTCACAAGTACCTCACTCACGTTACAACAATTTTTAGCGAGTGCGAAATTTTAAACAGGTAATTTAAGTTTCAAGCTCACGCGTTGTATTATAGCTACACACCCGCTATAGCAGTCATTCGTTCACAGTAAAGCTTTTCAACTGACATTTCTAATAGCTCCTGTGATTGGAATGTTTACGAACTTCGTGTAATAAACAAGTGTTTAGTATGTATTTTCCAATTCCAGCCTTTTATGTACGTTCATTAATTTGATGGTTGCTGTGACGTTCATGATAACAAGTATATCCTTGACGATATATTTGATAAAATTTAATTCAAATCTATATTCGCTTTCAAAGCAATGTTTCTAAATTTGCTATCCTTCGGTTCTAAAACATTTCTCTTAAGAACTAATGTTTTTTTAACAAGTCTACTCTTTTGTCTGCTTTAACAAAGAAAATATTTTAGAATAATGACTTAAACTTTTTTTGACCTACTATATTAAATCGCATTATATGCAATAAATTTACAATGCTTGACATTGTATATTAAAGATCTAAAACGTAACTATTTTTTTATTGTCTGTCCACGAGATGGTTTTCATCATTTTATTTTTGATATTACAACGATTGAATTAATTTTTATGTTACAGCTTGATCATCTAGCTAAGATATTGTGATGGCTTGCAGATCTAGTTCATTGCTTAAAGAATTGCATAATAGAACTTATGGCATTGTTTCATGATTACATAATTTATAATTATATAAATATATTTTATAATATTTTATTAACCATTTATAATTTTACCACGCGATATATTGCTCACATTCTAAGCAATAATTAGCGTAACATTTAATAATTTTTACATCGTGTTTCCAGAAATGAGCTTAAACACTAATCCACGCTCCGTTAAATGCAAGGTCCACTGAATCTGCTGGGGAGTTGACCTCCGGCGAGCGGCGAGCGCGTGGCCATTTAGAGCACCTTGTTTTAGATGCAGCTCCCGCGTTGAACTGTCCAGTGATGTCACACTTGCCATATAACTAGTTAATAAGAGATCCCAGGGGAGGGAGGGGGGTCTTCTGGTGCTCAATTAGCAGCAGTGACATCCTAGTGACAGCCGCAGCCCTGTCACTTCCACCGTACACATTGAGCTCGTCGTATCAGACGCCGTCAACTCTATTATTATTAGGTCTGCACACTCGATGGTTCGCACAATAATATGAGACGCCATAAGGGGAATTATCAGTCTATACAACAGTTACATTACCTATAGTAATCTTTCCTGCGGGGCTCTTCATCCCTAGCTAATCGCAATTTTTAAATTTAAAAACGTGTTGTAAGGATAATTGCTGGAACTAATGGTAGCAATAATAAAAAAACATAAAATCATTTACGCATTCTCAATGTAACGTGTACGCTAATTATCACAGCAGCAACGTCCGTTTATTCTAATCCTGGCCATCGTCCAGACCACTTCCCGTTGAGTAATGCTTACCATTTACCAGATCTAACAATTTCAATCCAACATCAGCATAATTAAATTTGTTACTTTTAAATAGCTTTTCTTTGCTATTCCCAGACAACGGATAGAGGTGATAGATGTCGACGAATTGGAAAATTACAAAACTTCGTCAAATGTAGGATTTGAATCCACGTCTCTTCCGCACATACATAGATGTATAAATACGTATATTTTTAAAACTTAATGCATATTAATAAGTTATTAAAAATTATCAGGCTTCTCTAAATTATTATGTCGTTCAATGGCGGAAATAACACCATGAAGTTCATGGAGAGTAATGTAATATTGATGGCAAAGTGTCGTCCAGTAGACATTTCTCCTTGTTGATGTGTTTGTATAAGCCGATACAATCTACTGACATACAGAACTAACTCTTCAATCTTACCATTCCATTAATCATCATCTTTTGTGCATCAAAATGGCGCGGCCGGGGTAGCGAGGCCACCGCGTCATCAATCATCACCGCCTTGTATATATAGCTGGGACCAGGATCCCACCCTGGTTGAAGCAAGGGAACAGTGATGCCATCTAGCGAAGCCTTTCCATAAGGTTCACGAGTCGTCCATGACTGCGGCACTGTAGCCAAAAACTTATAGCGTTAACAGTTAACACTACTGGACCGTGGTCTTGCCTTAGACCGCTTCTTATGGCCGCGTTGATGAATATGTGTATTTTGTTGTATTTCATTGTATTCCTACATCCGAAAAAAAGTCGTAATATTCCGAATTTCATGAAAAACTATTGTACCCAAAGAAGTGGCATGTCTTAGTTCAGAGATTTTGAAGGTTCCCTGAAAATTTCAACATGATCATCACATATCTTTGTACGATGGAGAGTAGACAAATTTACAGATGCAGCTTGAGGCTTTACACCACCGACAATCATAACTGAAAGTTTATCTGAGGTTTTATTCGGGCATCAAAAGTCTTTTCTAAACTGAGGGTTCAACAATGGAAAACTTACAATGAAAAAATGAGAAAAAATATAGACATATGCCCATAAACAATAATTTCACATATGCGAATTAAAGAGATTGTCTTCTTTTGAACAGACAATTATTCAAAGACACATTTTTCTAGTAAGATACTTGACGAGGGGCATCCAGTTGTCCAAGGGCAGGTCTCCACGAGAAAAGAAAATGTATCAAAAGCATAGAATCAACCAGAAGTGATAATTGTGTTTACGGTTTATCTCAAAAGAGTGTATTAAATGATTTAAATGTAGCTGATATTCAACACTCATCTGATCTACTTCTTGGAGGCGAGCTATAGTAAGCGAGCGAGTTGAGCCTAGCCTCTATGATGAAATGCGAGGTTAGGTAGATTCCATGCGATACGATGTAGATTTCAGATCGAGCACATGACGCGATGCGACGTGCCGTGATGTCAACCACATGATTGGATGTGAGGTGATAGGTCGAGGCTCTGACGCAAAGTGAGGTTAGGTCAGTTCTCGGAGGACTGGCCTGGTTTGCGATGCATGACATCTGCTGGCTGGGTGGATGGATCTCGGGACGTCTCACAGGAATCTAAAGCCCGTAGCAGTGATCTCAACCAGCGGCTTCTTTTACTGTCGGACCGGCCAGATAGAGAGAATTTTCTTTCCTCACGAGTTTGAAGAGCAAACCAATTCAAATTTATGAAACGATTTCTTCCTTTTTATGAAACGGTTCAACTAAAAATTCTCTGTATTGTTTTAAAATTTCTGAATTATACCTGCTTTATCAAAATTAATAAACATGATGCCGTATTTAAAAGATCTGCTGCGTGCCCAAATAAATATATTATTATCTGAACTAAAAAGAAAAAAAGACAAACATTTATTTTTTAACCCGTAACACAGCTAGATAATTTCGGTAATGTTATTTTATTTTTTATATTACCTTCTATCAAATCTAGTTAAGAGGAAACTACCGCCAACAATTGTATTAAACCACGCAAAATTACCCTATTTTTGTAATATCTCACAATGAGCCACGCAAAATAAAAAAAAAGTGGATAAAATGACCTATGTAGTTACCCGACAAAAAATGTTTTTCAAATATATTGATCAGTTGTGATTTTAATTACTTATTAAATGAAATTATTTTATTCTGTAATTAAAAACGGCAATGATTATAATATTTGAGGAAAACATTCTTGCAGGGTATCATTTTAACAAAACGACATAGAGCCTATTACCAACTTTTTCGAGTTTGGGTGACTTTTTGTGAGATATTACACAAATAGGGTAATTTCGCGTGGTTTTAATGTTGGCGATAGCTTCTTCAATCCGTCATTTATTTATTATTTATTATTTATTTAACGTCTATCCTATTCAGTTATAAAACTGATTTACAAAGGACAACTTAATAAATCTAATTACATAGATGCAGAAACAACAATAAACTACATTTTCGTAAATATTTGAAATAGTAGCATTACAACAACAATGCATTTAAACACAACAATTTTGGTACACACATGCGAGTGTTGGTTTATGGTTATGTCACGTCTGAATGTCATAGATGACCGTATGAGCCACGCTCCTGACTTTCACGTGGAATCATGTCAAGTCTATGATGATCTCATGACGTCATCGAGGCTGGTACATCGAGGCCGTGTCTGTCTGTCTGTCCTCCGCCTACACTCCATGGTCTAGCCGCGATCGTTACCTAGGCGGGGTAGGACACAGATTCACTGAACAAGGCGGAGTTTCCTCGAAGAGACGATTACCTTTATTTACTGACTCATTCACTCGCCACTTTTTATATACGTGAAGACATAAAGACAGTTAAGACTTAGGAGGCATCTTTATGTCTCGGGCATCTTGAGACACTAAAACAATATGATGTTGAGAGGACAAGAAATACGAAGGTTCAGAACTACAAACATTAATTTTATTGTAGATAAAAACAGTACAAACATTATTTGTAAATTTTCTTAACCAGCAGTTTAGCCGCGGTCGTTTAACCGGTTACCACTCGAACACCGAAACCTTCGGGCATGGTCAGGGGTAGAGTGGGTGAACGCTCTGCCCTGAAACACTCGTACGCCGCTGGCTAGAGTAGACGAGGGTTCGAGAGCTAGTGTAACGGCTTCGTTCTCCTTGACGTCTGCTCAGCAGTTCGGGTTAGTGGAGGAAACTATATGACTGTCAAAGTTACACCGTTCTTTCGGATGAGACGTAAAGTCGTTTGTCTTTGGTACTTTTCGACAGGAGTAGGTTACGTACCGGTACCGGTTTTCCCCTCCCCCTTTCTTCATAATCATCATAGATCACTGATCACTGGTCACTCTAAAATGGCAGTAAATGCTATGGCCAATTCATAAAATAAAATAAGTACAATATTAATTAACATGCGCGGGTTGGCCTACGGGAATACCCAAAAGAGTGATAGATCAATAGATCGTTGTAGAATACAAAACTAAAATATTTTCCATGCGTAGATCTGTTTTGGTGGAGGTGCCGGGTAGGCTTACCACGTAAATGTTCAGTGCTTGTTCTCGCATTCATTACAATGGTGGAGGTGCCGGGTCATGAATTATGAAACTTTCTGAGGGGTTGTTGAAGGGCATTGCATACTAAAAAATACGAGTTAATCGTAATCGTGTTCGGTTTTCATCTTACCCTGCAATAACAGACAGAAGATTGCAACCATGATATTTTGAGATTTAATCCACATCAGAGTCACAAGGGATTGAATCCAGACCAGTGTTGAATCCAGGCATAATCCGGGGGGGGGGGGAATTTACGTTTGCTGCCCCCTCCCCCCGGGATGAAAAATAACTATAAGCACTATTAGTAGGTTTTTAGTACAACTGGTACAGTTTTCAAAGCACGCCTATATTCAGAAGTGAATAATGAATTCAATGTGTATCAAAATTGGAATTCAATGTAGGCCTATATTCAATGTATATACATGATAATCATATAATCAAAAAACTGTATAAAAATTGAGACACAATGTTTTTTTGTTTCTAGTATCGACTGCACAAAAACTGCATTATTTTGCTGGTATTGCATTCAGCTCATAACTTTGTTCTAAAACGCACCAAACGCACTCTAAAAACCTGATTTTCAACAAAAATTCGCGGCGCTTGCCCCCCAACATATATATCATATCATATAATCGTCCTCCTACCCTTCCCCCGAGATGGAAAGCCTGTATTCAACACTGACCCGGACCCTTGTGCAATGATGACGGGAGTAAGCCCACACGTCATGCAGCTACATATCTCGTGTTGCGTCGTACTGCCCGTATATCATCATCATGGCGACGTCGCATGGTGAGCTCTCTCTATGGGGTGGAATCTTAATTACTTGTTGTGTGGGGGAGGTTAGGGGCGTCGAGACAGACCCACTCGAGTGGTGTTTAATTAAGATAATGACGGTGGAGGTACAACACATCAGCGTATGAGGGGGTAGGGATTACGACGACCTTGACCTCCAAGTAAGAGTCCCCGCATGGAGCGCTACAGGGTTGCAACGTCTTCTAAGACGCCATTTTGCGTCGTTCTCTTTGCTAGCTGTTACCGATATAGTGCCGACAAGTAGGATATTAAAAACGTTATCGATACAAAAATGTTAACCTATAATTTGATGCAATCGGTACATGTACATGACATAGTACATTTGAAACAAGGAAACTTGAAGGAAAATATGGGGGGGGGGGATAGAGAGCAAAGCTTAATTGAACGAGTGAGCGTAGCGAACGGAGTGATCTCCATTCGACTTAAACGGCCCTTATTGTTTTTCTGCGTGCGTGCGTGCGTGCGTGTGTGTACGTTGAAAATCAGCCGAATCGCTGAACAGATTGCGCTGAAATTTTAAACAGACATCCGGTACGAACTAACTGAGAACTGCTAACAAAATCAGCGAGATCCATTGTGATTTAAACCTACAAGAAATAAAAATGTGACATTTTAAAATATCGATAGCATTTTGTTTAGATTTTTCATATGAAAAATAGGCCACAGCCTTCGATATAAAAACAATTCAGATAGTCACTATCAGCACAGTATAAACCCATCTCTTACAGTAGCGAGACTTGCTAGCAAAACACGCTGATAAACCGACACGCGCGCCCCTAGCCAAGGTACGAGCACTATTGTGAACTAACGATGACAGTGCCACGGCAGTGACTTTTTGATCTGAATTGAAAACGATGTCATTTTTGCACTATTATGACGTGATAATACTGCTACAGCTGGATATGAGCTGGATATAAGTTTCGTCTGACGTTATTATTTTTTTTACTGATAATAATATGATGACATACATATTATTATGTATGTCGTTTTCAAAGAAAGCCTACGGCCTAGAGCCTAGCCTAGGCACCAAGTATTAGTAATGTAGGTTATAATGGTTGATACATAATATTAAAATTACCATCATTACTTGCAGTTGTTTTGACTGCAATTTAAATAGCCTAGGCTAGGCCTAGCCCTTGCAAAATATGATTAGCTTCACATTCTTCGGCATTCGTCAATTGTTTGTTGTTTACATTTTTAGTTCACTCAAAATGACTCGTACTTTGGCCAGGTCGCGCTAGTGTAGCGGCAAGAAGCTCTATCTATACATGTTGCTACGTAGGTTACCTACACGGAGAGCGGTAGAGATATTATCGCTTTCCTGTCTGGACGCACCGCCGTCCACAATTTGTATGACTTTTAGATGGCGGATGCTTTTAGTTCACTAAAATGACTCGTACTTTGGCCAGGTCGCGCTAGTATAGCGGAGGTACGCGCCGCCGACCACCAAGGTTAGTAGATAGGTGGTCTACTATCCTTGGCCGACCACGACAGCAAATCACTCTGCAGGCAGTGCATTGAAGTTTCGCTACTGTAGAGCTATCAGTGTTAAATCTTTCAAAGTCAGTGTCTTTTCTTTTGTTTGTGCAAACGTCATCCAAATGCATTACTTTTTTTTTCCGGTAATGATGACCACAAAAACAGTCAAACCGGAGATCGCATTATTAACCCCTTTAAAAAGGGCCCTTTAAACCAAATAAACAAACTTATTTCTAATTTACATATAGGTTTAAAGTGCCAAATATTCCATAGCACGGCGGTCGTTCGTAAAAACCAGGGTAGTTTTATCCCCGAAAAGAGGGACACTGCATGTCGTCAGATTTCCCCTTCCCAGACCCGCAGCGGAAGATATAGGACCCAAAAGGTTAAAGAGTACCCGAAACATTTGCATTTAAGTTTGATGAAAATAATTATATAGGTTTGGCCTATAATTAATAGTTTTGAGTTGAGTTGTTATAAGGGCGGGTCAACTATAAGGCCATAATGCGCCACTCTAGCCAATAATTGCTAGGAGGTCTTAGGTAGAAGAGAAGGGAACGTTACCAGGTAGCTCACTCCCTTTAACACGACTTTGGTGTTTCCCAAGTTTTATCGTTCCTCGACTTTTCTAGCCTTCGCGAATGTTGGAAGTGCCGAGAACGTGAATAATGAATGTCCTCCTTTGTAAATAGAATAGACGAATGAAAAGAATACAAAAATAGAATAATAAAAAAATAAAAAAAACTTTCAGCGGGAGAAGCCCCGCTCTTTTTCAAAACGCATGTCATGGTGGTCATGTTCGGTTTTCATAGTGCGACGTTACAAACACAGGCGGACGGACATAAAGTGATGCATATAGGAAAGAGGAGGGATTCGCTCTACAAAAAGTATATTTGTTATTGATTCTTAGCAATTGTCGTAAAAGTTTGCCCCGACTAATATTTTACGACAACATACGACAAAACCATGTAATCAAGATTATTGTTGTAAGCGTTCTATGAAATTAATAAAGACGTAAACAAGAATATCTAGTATTTAATAATAATCATCTATAGTAACCAGCGACTGAAACATCTAAGTATTGCACAATTTGTTTCAATCATCATCACGTTTGCGTTTATTTGTACCTGTGTGAACTCATTGATCTGGAGGTAGGCTAGTACGCCCTTCCAATGTGGGTGCAATACTCGTGACTGTTGGTTAGTCACCTATGATCTCGCATGCATCGCTAATGTTTCGTGAATCACAGGCTGAATAACCTTCTGCGCGCCCCCTCGTGAGTTGTTAGTATTGAGCAATGATCACTGATCACCATCCTTAGGGAATTAAGATATTGCAGGATATCATGTCACCTACTCACACCCAGCACTGATGGTGTCATCTTGAAGCGATTTGACAACATCGACATTATTGAGTTCTAATCGTTTGGCGTATTCTTTAGTATACGTAAACTTAACATTGTAAACGTTTTCCATAAGAGTTACATTTCAACTATTTTGGATCAAAGTGAAACACCGTTGTAGCAATTTAAACTTCCTTGATGTTAAATGCAAATACGGTAAGGCTGTTCCACCCTGTTTTCCATTTTCTAAAATAGACAGCTATGAAAAATGTAGTGGATGAAATTGAAACCTGGCACTATTAGAACACCAAAACATATTTTTTCCAATTTTTCTGATCAGGCACCCGGCAAATATTGCATCTTCAATATAATTTCAAACTGCAACTGCAATCTAGCACATCGTTCAACGTAGATACTAGTTGTGTTTCTGTGACATTTAATGTTTGACTGTTTTTCTTCAGTTAAAAAAGAGAAAACATGGGATTTTACTCTTAATTAATTTCCATGAGTTTTTTTTTTAGATAACCGGTATTTTTTGTCAATTTGTACCGGAAAAGGAAAAATTCGCAGGGGACACGGTTAAAAACAGTCAAACATTGATGTCACAGAAACACAACTTCTACGTGGAACGATGTACTAGATGCAATTGCAGTTTGAAACTATTTTGAAGATGCATGCAATATATCCCGTGTGCCCGATCAGAAAAGTAAAAAAAAGGTTTCAATTGCATTTACTATATTTTCACATAGCTGCATATTTTACAAAATGGAAAAACAGGGTGGAACAGCCTTAATGGCCCGCGGTTTTTAAATTGTCACGTGACATTTTTAACTATCTTTAAAAAATATAAGACATAGCTTTTTGGATGAGCGAAGCGAAGACTTCAATTTCACCGACCCCCCAAAAAATTTAGCTCGGGTGTTTTTTTTTTTTTTTTCGTCTGTTTGTTCGCTCTCTACCGGGCAAACGGCATATTATGCGATCTTGATGAAAATTTGACACGACCTTCGTTTTCTCTGAACTTAGACTTGCCACGTTTTTGGGTACAATCGAAGAAATATTTCTCATGAATATCGTACTTTTACGATTTTTTTCGATTTTTAGTGCGATATTTTCGTGACATTTGGACCGATTCTGGCCAAACGGGTGGGGCTACAACGTTCATATTTCACATGCACATTAAGGTAACGGTGATGTATTGACATTTGAAAGAAAAAGTTGAAAAAGTTAGCCAGAATCTATAGAAATAAAGGTTTTAATTTGAGTTTTTTGAGGTGTTAAATATTAAAACTTTTATTTCTATAGATTCTGGCTAACTTTTTCAACTTTTTCTTTCAAAAGTCAATACATCACCCTTACCTTAATGTCCATGTGAAATATGAACGTTGTAGCCCCACCCGTTTGGTCAGAATCCGCCCAATAGCACGAAAATATAGATTTTAGATCTTTCTCACAGCCTTGTATGAAAACTTCACAGGAGATTGTTTACCTTACTCACAGCCTTGTTACAAGCAATCAAAGATCCAACATACCTAATGATTGCTTTATATGGGCCGTGTTAATATGTTTTTATTATTTTTAATTAATGTTAACATTTTACAATTAAAAAGCTCATCCATCAACGCGACGGGACTTTAGCGTTTTCCTAGTTTAAGAAAACAAATAAGTTTTGAAATATTTGTTTCATTAAGGTAACACACTTAAAAATACATTTATTTTGTAGTTAAAACAAAGATCTTTCTCGTTAAGAATATGTCCGCTGTACAGGGTTCACACGACTAACTAGGTTGATGGTTGTTTAAATGGATTTGATTAACTACATCGGATAAAAACGTTCAGTGAGGATTGCCTGTGGCGGGATTCGAGCCAGTGATCTCCAGGTTCGGAGTCTCACACGGACACATGACGCCACTATCTCTGTCGGTGCGATGGAATACAGTGAGGATCTATTTATTTTTTATTTATCAATTGGCCACATACAGCATTTTCTGCCATTTAGAGTCACTGATGATCAGAGATGCATGATGATGATGAAGCAGGGATGAGGGGAAACCCGTTACCGGCACATAGCCTACTCCTTTCGAAAAAAACAAGGGGACCAACGACTTACGTCCCATCCGAAAGGACGGTGTAACCTTGACAGTCATATAGGTTCCTCCACTAACCCGGACTGCCGAGCAGACGTCGAGGTAACGAAGCCATTACACTAGCTCTCGAACCCTCGTCTACTTTAACCAGCGGTATACGTGTGTTTCAGGGCAGAGCGTTCACCCACTCCACCCCTGACCACGCCCGAAGGTCGCTTAATTTCGGTGTTTGATTTTAACTACTTTACCTTGCAGTGGGTTAAGCAGAGTTAAGGGTTTCGGAAGCATAAACAGATTGATTTTAAAATGGTGAAATCTTAAAACTCATATTATTATTCAGTTTTCAATTCCATTAATCATAAAACACTCCTGTAGATTTCTCGATTTGGTTAGTCGGGAAACACTCCCGTAGGTGGAATTGTAAATATTTAATTTATTCAGAAGTTAAAAAAATTCATCCTGATCGGGGTTCGAACACGGAATGTGGGAGACTCGGGTTAGAACCCCGATCAAGATGGATTCTTTTTACTTCTGAGTTGTATTAAATAACTCCTGTAGGTGTATTTGTTGGATGAGCGTAGCGAGCGTAGCGAGCGAAGCGAAGATTCCATTTCACTACACTGGAGAAAAAATCCGAATGTTTTTTTTCTTTTTCTTTTTTTTTGTATTTTTGTGTGTTTGTTAACACGATTCCGGCTAAACCGATACTCTGATTGCGATGAAATTTTATGGAGGCCTTCGAAATCTCTGAACTTAGAACTGCCCACGTTTTTTAGCGCAATCGGGAATTTTTTTCTTATAAAAACGCAATTTACGATTTTTTTCGATTTTTTAAAAATTTCTTCGACTTATAACACCTACACGCTTTATCCGATTGTAATGATTTTTTCACAGAACCTTAATTTTATGAATTAAGATATTCGTGTAAAATTTGAGCGTAATCGAAAAATTATTTCTCATGAAAATCGAAATTTTACGGGTTTTTTCTTTTTTAAAACAATTCTTTTACTTATAACACCTACATGCTTTATCCGATTGTAATGATTTTTTTACAGAACCTTAATTTCATGAACTTATATATTCGTGTTAAATTTGAGCGCAATCGAATAATTATTTCTTATGAAAATTGCAATTTTACGATTTTTTTTTTTTTTAATTACGATTTATTAAAAAAATTAAGTTAATTTTTTATTTTATTTAATTTAATTAAAAAAAATCTTCGACTAAGTAATAATTTTTTCACAGAACAACAGAAAATCTGCGTAACACATGGCAGCTCAATGCACCAATTACGCTCATCCAACAACGCGGCGGGACTTAAGCGTTTTCCTAGTTAATTTTTAATACAATCCAGAAATTACAAAATCTTATATTATCTCGTTCGGGATAGATTGTTTGATTTGTTGATTGTATTAAAAATAATAAATTCTTGTCAACAACTTTTCTTCCGTTGAATGTGATCAGCAGTGTCTGTACCTGGCACGAGGCGCTTGATGACGTCACACGTCGTCGGATCAAAACTGAGCGGCTTACAACCACCGAGACCGAGGAGATTTTAATTAGCTGTAAAGTGGGGCTTAGCGTTGAACCCGACGGGGGTTCAGTTCTGTAAACAAGAAGGGGTTGACCTACCCCACTGATCACGCGAATACGTACGAGGTGGTACGAGGGGCGTCGCCAAAGTCCTGCAGGAACAGAGAGAGACTACCATAGTGCACGGCCATACTGTTGTTAAGGCTAGTCGACCGCGTTTTTCTATTTTCCCAAATATTCTATTAAGTCAAAATATAGTGAATGGCTTTGAAACCTTGCTCTATTAGAAAATCAAAACAATTTT
Organism: Sweltsa coloradensis; assembly: GCA_024449915.1. Taxonomy (NCBI): domain Eukaryota; kingdom Metazoa; phylum Arthropoda; class Insecta; order Plecoptera; family Chloroperlidae; genus Sweltsa; species Sweltsa coloradensis. Next base: position 97,159 of record JAMZAV010001239.1, read on the forward strand.
TTCAAATTAGGGCACAAGCAAATATCGTTTTTTTCAAAATAATTTCCAACTAAAATTCGTCCAAGCACACCATTCAACGTAGGCCTAAGTAGTTTTGTTTTTGTGACATTATTTTGAACTGGTTTTCTAGAGGATGATTGAGAGAAAAAAGATTTTTTTAAACAATTATCTTTCCTGCGAATTTTTTCGTTGGGCGGTATTTTGTACCGATTTGTACCGCCAAACGAAACAATTTGCAGGAAAGACAATTGTTAGAAAATAATTATTTTCTCTTAGCCTCTAGAAAACCAGTTGAAAATTAATGTCACAAAACACAACTACCTACGTTGAATGGTGTGCTTGGGCGAATTGAAATTTGAAATAATTTTGAAGTAGCGATATAAGCCGTGTGCCCGATCAGAAAAAAAATAGTTTTGATTTTGTAAAAGAGCCAGGTTTCAAAGCCATTCACTATATTTTGACTTGATAGCAAGCATATTTGGGAAATTAGAAAAACGCGGTCGAATAGCCTTAAGGCCGCCATGTTCTTTTGCCAAACCATTTTTTAAATGCATTAATTACCGATAAGTAAACCAATGTGGCTTGAAACTGAAGAAAATATGGCCAATATCAGACAAACTGTTTGATGTATGTTTAAACTATAAAGCTACATTTACATTTCCTTTACCGTAGTTGATGCAGCTTAAAAATGGTTTGGTAAAAACATGGCGGCCGGAAGTTCCTGCTAACTTATCCAGGCTAAGGCTCAACTGCAGGGTGACTCACACTCTCAACTTAGTTAGTGCCCGGTGTAAACTTTGTCCAGGGCTCAGGTCTACATCTGCTAGTCGCAAGTGCAAAGGAAATAGGCTAGGTCGTCAAAGCACAAACTGGAGTTGATAGCTCCCCTAAGTTTAAGGTGGGCACTGAGCCTCCCGCCTGTGGCTAGAACAGTCCAGCACAGGCCTATCCACCCATACACATACGTTAGATAGGAGCCAAATGACAACGTTTGACGCGCTCTTTAATTAAAATAAACTGTTACATTAATTCATTCATGTGTTCATTCAAATATAATGTAAAGAGTGCATAAAGTATTAAATAGTTTATGCACTCTTTTAAGTCATCCACGTGATAGCAAAGAGTCAAGGCTTATGGCGTGGGCTACCAACTACGACCGTATGCCACCAATATCTCAACAGCGATTCTCTAACAGCTAGCACAATATTTTTTTAAGGTATTTATTTAACTTATAATAACAATACAGCAGTGCATACAGTGTGTAAAAATTACCTGAGTCATTGGGCTCTTAACATTTTAACACACAAATATTATAATGTATAGCTTAGTGTACAGAGATATTGAATAAAACATAAATATCACTTTCTTCACTTCACACAAGACAAAAACAGATGACTCGACTTCATCTACCGGGGATAACCCAATGGTTATATCACCGTGTGCTTGAAAGGAAGCGGAAACGAGCATCCTCAACCGCGGCCTTGAGACGACCTTCCCATCTACAACAGCACTAACCTTTTCTAGCCCTGATGAGACGCAACCAACTAGCACTAGAGCTCATTGAAGCAAGTCTTTCGTGCTTTAATAATATATTATAATAGGACTTGGGCGTAATGGATCTTGAAACTTGTAGCAAAATACGTCATTCGGAACTATTGTTAGAACTCTGTGGGTGTCGTTTAGGAGAGGTCATTACTTGAGTTACTCCTACCAAGATCCAGAAGAATCTACGAAAACTAAATGTGCTCAAGCCAATTGAACTATAGAGGTCACAATTACAACTGCAGGTCACTGGGTTCATATCGCCACGACGCTCATTGAGAGGGAATTGACCACATTTGGTTATCAGCAAATAACTGTTACGGTATAGCCATCTTGTGCAACTGGCTGATTTAAGTTAATACGGGTAATAGACTCATAGTTCTCAAGGTGATACAATTATTAACAGCTGAATTTGAATTGGTTTAATTTAATATTTGTATCATCAATTATTATTGTTATTTTATCAGATCTAGGAATAAATTACGAAACCGATCGTGCTAAATTCGCCTTTTACCCAAGCCAAAATTTTTTTTCAGTAGACAGAAGGAGGAGGAACCAGTACGGCAAATAGCCTTCTCCTAAAAAAAAAAAACAAAAAAAACAAGGGGGCCAACGGCTTACGTCCCATCCGAAAGGACGGTGTAACCTTGACAGTCACAAAGGTTCCTCCACTAGCCCGGACTGCCGAGCAGACGTCGAGGTAACGAAGCCGTTACACTAGCTCTCGAACCCTCGTCTACTCTCACCAGCGTCATACGTGTTTTTCAGGACAGAGCGTTCACCCACTCTACCCTCAGATCACGCCCGAAGGTCGCTTAACTTCGGTGTTCGAGTGAGAACCGGTTAAACGACAGCGGCTAAACCGTGGATTAAGAAGACAATTTCATCTACTTTACCCTGCAGTGGGTTAAGCAGAGTTCCGGGTTCCGGAAGCCTATTGACTGATTTTAAAATAATTATTCAGTTTTCAATTCCATTAATCATAAAACACTCCCGTAGGTGTGTTGGTTAATTTTTGATACAATCCAGAAATTACAAAATCTTATATCCCGTTCGGGATAGATTGTTTGATTTCTTGATTGTATGAAAAATAATAAATTCTCGTCCACAACTTTTTTTACGTTGAATGTGATCAGCTGTGTAGTCTGAGCGGTGTAGTCTGAGCAGTGCCTGGCACGAGGCGCCTGATGACGTCACACGTCGTCGGATCAAAACTGAGCGGCTTACGACCACCGAGACCGAGGAGATTTTAATTAGCTGTAAAGTGGGGCTTAGCGTTGAACCCGACGGGGGTTCAGTTCTGTAAACAAGAAGGGGTTGACCTACCCCACTGATCACGCGAATACGTACGAGGTGGTACGAGGGGCGTCGCCAGAGTCCTGCAGGAAGAGAGAGACTACCATAGTGCACGGCCATACTGTTGTTAAGGACGCCATGTTTTCTTTGCCAAACCATTTTTTAAATGCGTTAATTACCGAGAGGTAAACCAATGTGGCTTGAAACTTAAGAAAATATGGCCAATAACAAACTAAAACTACATTTGTTTACTTTACCGTAGTTGATGCAGCTTAAAAATGGTTTGGTAAAAACATGGCGGCCGGAAGTTCCTGCTAACTTATCCAGGCTAAGGCTCAACTGCAGGGTGACTCACACTCTCAACTTAGTTAGTGCCCGGTGTAAACTTTGTCCAGGGCTCAGGTCTACATCTGCTAGTCGCAAGTGCAAAGGAAATAGGCTAGGTCGTCAAAGCACAAACTGGAGTTGATAGCTCCCCTAAGTTTAAGGTGGGCACTGAGCCTCCCGCCTGTGGCTAGAACAGTCCAGCACAGGCCTATCCACCCATACACATACGTTAGATAGGAGCCAAATGACAACGTTTGACGCGCTCTTTAATTAAAATAAACTGTTAACATTCAAATTTAATGTTGAAGATTAAAGTCATCCATGTGATAGCAAAGAGTCAAGGCTAGCGTGGGCTACCAACTACGACCCTATGCCACCAATATCTCAACAGAGATTCTCTAACTGGTAACACAATATTTTTTTAAAGGTATTTATTTAACTTATAATAACAATACAGCAGTGCATACAGTGTGTAAAAATTACCTGAGTCATTGGGCTCTTAACATTTTAACACACAAATATTAGAATGTAAAGCTTAGTGTACAGAGATATTGAATAAAACTAAGTATCACTTTCTAGATTCACCAAGACAAAACAGATGACTGATTACTCTACCGGGGATAACCAATGGTTATATCACCGTGTGCTTGAAAGAAGCGGAAATAGCATCTCAACGTGGCTTAGACGACCTTCCCACCAACAACAGCACTACCTCTTCTATAGCCCTGATGAGCCAACCAACTAGCACTAGAGCTCATTGAAGTCAAGTCTTTCGTGCTTTATAATATTATAATAGGACTTGGCTAAGATCTTGAAACTTGTAGCAAAATACTATTCGAACTATTGTTAGAACTCTGTGGGTTCGTTTAGGAGTGTCATTACTTGAGTTTCTCCTACGAGATCCAAGAATCTACGAAAACTAATGTGTCTACCAATTGAACTATAGAGTCACAATTACAACTGCAGGTCACTGGGTTCATATCGCCACGACGCTCATTGAGAGGGAATTGACCACATTTGGTTATCAGCAAATAACTGTTACGGTATAGCCATCTTGTGCAACTGGCTGATTTACGTTAATACGGGTAATAGACTCATAGTTCTCAAGGTGATACAATTATTAACAGCTGAATTTGAATTGGTTTAATTGATGTTAGTGACATCAATTATTGTTATTGTAATTTTATCGAAAGTGCAATCAATTATGAAATCCGATTGCTAATTCGCCATTTCCCAACCAAAATTTTTAAGCAAACTATATTCGTGGGTTAATATATTTATTTTTATGCTTGTTTAAAAACATACATTAAGATTAAATTCAAAACACTATGGAATAATGTGAACATATTATCATAATTTGCCTTAGAAGGTCAAATTTCTTATAACATTTTTTGAGTTTATATTTAACTTCAAATAAAGCATATACAACAAGTACAAGGGTGATACATAATCTTTTGTGTGTTTGTTTACTTGGGGGTTTAGAGAGTTAAATCGGAAAGTTAATATTGAAGACCCGGCACCTCCATCATAACTGAACGCAAGAACATGATACGAACTTATTTTCGTGGCAAGCTAACTCGGCGCCGCCACCAAAAACCTACGCACGAAGAATTATTTTATCTTTATTCTTCTCCGAAAATCTCTTTTCAAATTCGCCTTGCTCCCTCTTTTAAATAGGCCCTACTCCCGTAACCGTGTCATGTACATGCGTCGCATGGCATATAAAAAAAACAATAACCGTATCAAATATAGCCCAAGTGAAACACTATTAGAGTATAGACAGGGTTTGTGTTTGATTCTTATCGTGAACTAGGGCAGAACTGATGTTATAACACAACATGTTTCCAGGTGGTTCGATATTTTCATTAGGCAGAATACATCAATGGACTTGAACTCCAGCCCCCGGCTCGTGACAAAAAGCAACTAATCGACCAAAAGTGGCCCAATTTCATTGGCGTCTCAAGGCCGGGAAATTGATTTGTGCGGCCTGCTGGGGCAGTGGAATACGCGTGTTCAGGCTATAGGGAAAATATGTTATAATCATATAGTGCACAAGCCTAAACTAGGACGTGGTGTATGTTATTCAAAATTGATAATGATCATAACATTTCTAACGCTACATTTACTTTTTTTAAATTTATTTTTACGATATTATTATTAAAGTAATAGGCTCTATAACCTTTAAGTTGGTCATTGATTCTTCGAGGTATGCTTGCTTCCCATGCAGTAGACCCTGCTTCAAATTCCGGTTGTTGTATAAATAATATTAACATGTAAACGGTCGGAGCCGTGCTAGTAAAACAACTATTTTGTAAGGATGTCCCCTGTAGGATACACATCCGCTTTACCCGGTGTGACCCTTTTCAGGTAACAAACTAGGTTATTAGCGTGTTAGGTAATTATGAAGGGAATGTCCAAAGGATATTTAAGAGGACTCACCAATCTCTTGCGTTCGCAATAACGACCGAAGAAAACCTCGGAATATGTTTTTAGTTAGGATTGCCGATGGCGAGATTCGAAATCGAGACCTTCCGAATTAGTGTATCACACTTCGTATGATCTACACATAATAAAACGTATTACAACGTTCTCATTGAACATCAGTGCATCTATTCGAACCAAATACAACTGCAGTTTATAACTTAGTAGGGAGACAGTTTTGATACAAATGAAATAATTATTAATATTTAGGCGAATGAATCACTCTTCAAGTTATTAAAAAAAATTGAAAATCATTCATGTAAAAGCAGGTACTAATGGTGAAAATAAAATTTCACTGCTAAAATAACTTTAAGAATACTTTTTATCACGAATTCACCGTTTTTATGCAAAACACAATAAACATAAAAATTTGCATTTACTTTGACATAACAAATTTTTTATCTAACTGACCTCTGAAAGTTAATAAGTACTTTTTAACTGTAGCCAGCAAGCACTTTACAATATCCCAGTCCAAAAATCCACAAATATATAAGGAGAAAAAATTACAACACACTTTCAAGTAAATTGTTAATTAGTTTTTAATTAGTTTTATTAAGTAAATTACGAACTTTTTAAACGCCGATTCACCGCCTTTGGGCATAACTAAAACGAAAATTCTACTTGATTCTCACGCTAAATGCCTGCCATAGTGCAGAACAACTATTGTCGAAGCCAGGTCCTCTGCTAGTGCTAGAGTCTGCTTCAAGTCTAGCCCGACTTCAACACAACACAAGGGCTAACGAGCATTACAACACCTCAGTGGAGATCAAACAACTAGCTAGCTCACACTGTTAATCTCCTGACTTCAATCTGTTGTTAGCGAGCGACGCAACATGGGCGGTGCAATCAAGTAATTGTTTGTTCAATGTGCAATTGTGCATACATGTGATACCTGGGCTACAGACCACGTTAGCTTTACTACTGACAATCTCACCGTCGAAGTGATTAGTATTTTGGTTGCCGCATAATATTGTACTAATGGACATGCCTCATTGCTAGCATACGGTGCTCTAGTAATGTATCGGTTAGACGATTCAATCTCAGCCACCACGAATCATAGACGAATATTAGTAGAAATAATTAATTGTTTCTAGGCACCTTGTGGTATAGATGCTATGTTGTCTACCATCATCAATAGTATTCGTAAATACCTTTTGAAATATACAAAACATTTCAAATTCTTCTCAGTCAAAGGCACATGCTAGAATTGCATTAACTTTAAATCTCTCTTGGAGAAAACTTTAAAATATTTCTTCTTCCGAAATACACCAGACTTACACATTATACCTAAGAATCTGAATTAATGGAAGAGAAGCAATTTGTCTTTTCAAGGTAACAAATTGTATATGATTACTCACTATAAAATACATTAAAAAACAAAAATTTGGACCTTATTCAAAGTCGTCACATATATAACGGGCGTCCCTTCATTACGAAAAGGAATTTGTTTTAAAATGGTAAATAGTACAGATAAAAACAGGGTGAGTCGATGAAAACGGGCTTTGATGAGTATATTATATTCATATTTATTAAGGATGGTAAACATATTATGTTACATATTATACAATTAGAATTGAATTGTATAATCATGTTTCTCACTCATCAAATACAAAAAATTGATTTACTTTATAACATAGTACAATGACAATAAATAAACCACAAAAAAGTTATTTTATAAGGTATTTGATATATATGAATAAAGCATACTAAAATTTAATTGATTGATTAAAGTCGGCAATATAAACAAGCCAAACAGAGATAATAATTAATTGACTTGCATTGCGTTACAAGGTGGCAGAGAACGAGACATGTGCGTCCCGTGTGGTATGATTCCCTGAGTGCGAGACCACCTCCTATCCCTCCCCCCACCCCCCACCCGACGAAGACGTCGCATCGTCGACCTATCGAGCAGACTTCTCTAGAAACTGCTTCGCTCATGTATTTCCCCTTAGCCGGGTCATATGAATCATTAATTCGAGCGTCGGCAGCTAAGTGGGGGCTGGGTCCCCGGGGGCTAGGGTAGGGCTGAGATGATTCAGGTGTCCGCCGCCATGGGAGCAAGAAAGTGATCTCGGTCAGGTACATCTTGAAAGTAGGTGGGTCGAGGTCAGAAGAGTGGCGTGCGGCCGGCCAGTCCCCAGAGGGGTCCCCAGAGGGGTCCTAGTTGGGGTCACCCACATGTCGCGAAACTATTGAGTCATCTAGACTAATATTAATTGCTTAAACTTAAAGCCTTTGCATTTTTCTCAAATGTGTACTGTTATAACATATTTTTAAAATAATAATTTTAAAAATCGTATTTTTTTACTCCTAGTCACATAACTGATTTTCAGTGGGGGACATTAAATTAAAAGCCGACCAAGCCAACCCTGTAGGCGCCAACACCATCGACGAGCGAACAATGATCAACTAGAGACCTGCATTTTTTAGTAGGAAACACCGATCAATCAAGCTGGACACGATTACACCCTCGGATAGCGCTAGAATCAAGAAGGATTCGGAACAACATTGGAATTTATTATATGCCTCGTTGCTAGGACGGCTCCCCTCTTTACACATTAAGAATGATAGACTCAAGTCTACATTAGAAGTTAAAAAGCTTCAGCGGAAAACGAACCCTGGACCTTTTGCATTGGAAGCAGAGCCTCTTACCACAAGACCAACGAGTCACACAATAATTTAATGAATTATTTATTCACTACTCTTTAAATAAATACAAAATAATTAAACAATATTCAATGGCTTAACAGCCATCTTCTACTGGTTGATCGACATGTTGATATAACAGAGTAAAATACGTGAATAAAAACCAATAAATGAACAAAACTGCAATCTCAAGTCTGACCAACACACGCTTACCATCTAACACAAAACTAAATCAATACTTGATGTAAAGTTGTTGCCAACCAACGATCTAAAACAACTACAAACCATTAAAAACACGAACAGTTATGACTAGCTAGCAATATACACTTTGCTCTGACAGGTATTGCTATCAGATTATCCGGCGCCATGAGAATGATTCGAACAATATGTTCACATTCCGACGGACGGCTGTGAATAACATGTCATTAGATTAAAAAATAAAATCGAATATGTTTTTTCCATTGCACCATTATACCTTTAACCGAAGGAAGTTGCTTTCGCATGGTTTAACCACAGTTCATTTCCTCATATATAAAAATAGAAATGTTATTAAAATCATGGTATGCAATATCCTTTGGTGTATGGTATAGATTTATATGTGGAATCCTGTACATAGTGCGTGGTTATTTCAAAAGCATATCACTCCATACGCAAACATGTTTAGTTACCCGTGCGAAATATCAACTTCTGTCGTCGAATGGCAACATTGAAATTCAAGGAATGTAATTGATTATACAGAATGTTATAACGATATTTCATAAATGTAAAACTGTATCATGAGATGTTTGTTAAAAGCAATATTATAATCGACCTACACTCTTGAAGAAATACTTAGGCCTCGTTTGGTGGAGGTGCCGGGTTGTTGGGATGGTTACAACGAATGCATAAACCAGTCGACATCTTATTTCACTATCTTTCCTTAAACTCTTCATTTGGGCAGGTAAAAATCGTGGTCACAATTTTTTAATAGAATTTCAATATTTATATAAAAAAAAATGATAGACAATATTTAACAAAACGTTTGCCAATTTTGATTTACGACAAATCTTCAATATTAAATAATTTTTTTGTGCCTTGCACATTTTTGCCTGGTTATTTCAAAATAAGAATCAGATCGTGTTTTGAAATTGAGAATTTGTGAAACAATTTTTTAATACCCGGGTATTTTTTTAAATTACTAGAATTTTTTACTAGAATGAAACAAGATAGAATACCAAGAAGAGAATTTGAACACACATGGGGGGGAGTAAGAAGAGTTGGACGCCAAGAGATAGAAAAAAAGGGAAGATGGAGGGACCAAATAAAATGGAACATTGAAGAAAGAGGAAAATCATGGGAAAGAATTAATGAAGAAAGACTCTGGGAGGATAGAAAGAAATGGAGAGAACTGGTAGAAATGCCTATCATAGAAGACATCGAAGTAGATGAGGAGGTGTTGAGCCTGGCTAGCAAACACTGAAAGTCCAAAGCCGAGAAATTGGTGATACGTCGCCCCCGACCTGACTTATGTTGGAACCGGGTGTTTGATTATTATTACCTCTTTTGATTTTCACACATTTGTATTTCGTCAATAAATCCAAATTGTGGCATTTCATTTAATTCTTTCATAACTTACTTATTTATTATCGAGTTCTATAACCTTTCACTTTCTAACGATCTATCTATTTCACCCTAAAAGCCAACCAAGGACTAGGTTCATGGGTGTGTAAGGCTCGGTTTAGCACGAGTTCACACACTCCTAGCTCTCGAGTAAACAACTATGATTAATGAGCTGCATGCTGTTGGATTTATGTTCTTTCATTCCTCGCCATATAGTCCTCGCCATATACTTGTATAAGATGTTTTTGTGTTCTTAATACGATATCAATGTTACAGTAGTGACGAGACGCTTGATTAATTGTGTAATGTCTAATACTGAAATAAATATTCCAAGTAGGAAAAAGAACATGAATAAGACGCATTATTAATAATGGATTATTTCGTTGCCTTATTTAGGTATATCAATTCGAGTTACAAAGAAAACGAGACAGTTAAATCGATTGCGTTTTTTAGACTCCGCGCTCTTTTCAGACTGGACGTTAGTGAAAACATAATATATCTACGAAATAATAATTTTTAAACTTTTGTAAAATTTTAAAATTCAAACATCTTCCTCGTAAAAATGATCAAAATCTCCTAAATTTATCACATAGCAAAATATAAAATATATTGACTATCGCAACGCTATTGTTTTTGGTTAATACGCGACTTTAAACAGATATCTGCTTGAAAAGAACATGAATTTTCGTGTGAAATCGCGTCCTCGTGTTTTTTTGTTTGTTTTTTAGTTTCGCTGTGCGAAAATTTAAAAATAATCCTAATCATTTCTCACAGTTCCACTGGAAATAATCAATTCGCTGCTATGTTTTTTAATCTTCATATTAAATACTATTCAAGAAACGATAAGTGTTTCAAGTTTAAAATTATTATTCAAACAGTTCTATATTTGTTATTGTTAAGCAAATACAACAACCTTGTTGTAAGTTTGTGTGGGTCAATAAGTATTAGTTTTAAAGTGGTCATTCATGTAAAGCAATTTTTTTAAAGATTCTTTTTTAATTATTTATTTATTTACATCTGACAACAGGTACATCCATTCATAAATGACAAGTAACCAAATCTAAACAATTAAAAACTCACATTCACTACAGTTCAAAATAATACAAATACGATATTCACTCTTTACCTACGTAGGCCCTACAGGAACAAGCATTATACAAATAATAAATTCAATAGGTAAAAATTGAAACACTAACATTTAAATATAAAATCGCAAAAAAATGAAAGTCGAAGATGAATTCATAGAAACTATTTTGTAAAAAAATGTTATAAATAAAAAAAATAGTGGAATGTGATCAGAGTAAATTAGTCAAATTTCATATGATTGATGCACATTTCTGTATCAATGTCTAATAGTTTGCTGTGGGTGTCTTGAATTCGTTTGAAGGAGGAAATTTTAAAAATATCAATACGAGCACATGGAATTTTGAAGGGAATGTGATTACTTTTAAATCGTGTAGGGATGTGAAAGCTTATATTTTGAAGTAGGTCTGAGTCAATGAAGTAATGGAGAAGTTTGTAGAGGAAAATTACTTCGGTTACATTACGACGACTTGCTAGCGTTGGAATCGAATGACTATATAAAATATGAACGAGAACGACGATGTCCCTCGGAAAAGGTGACATTAATTTCTGGGTTAGTGTAGTCCCAGGTGGCTAATATACATCGCGCTTACATAGCTTTTATCTTGAGTCGCCATCTCTGTACCGTGCAGTGAACACCCATCACCTAGCATAGAGCTCGAGTGTAGAGCATGAATAGTTAATAGCAGCTCGGTAGACCTTTGTCGGAGGTAGTGAGGATGTTTTACCTTCACTCGTTTTATTTTATTGCAAAGTACCCTACACAATTGCTCGCGTTTGCCGTGTGTGCTCGCCTATATTTATTTGAAGCAGAGGGCTTGCCTCGCGTTTGCCGTGTGTGCTACGCCTATATTTATTTGAAGCAGAGGGCTTGCCTCGCGTTTGCCGTGTGTGCTCGCCTATATTTGAAGCAGAGGGCTTGCCTCGCGTTTGCCGTGTGTGTACGCCTATATTTATTTGAAGCAGCTTCGCTCTCAGATCGCTACGTCACTGATACTAGAATACAAGTACCAACTTGATAAAGAGGATTATCACCAACAGGAAGAGGTGGATTTGATAAGATGTAAACATTATAATTTTCTCCGCTCTCATGAAAAACGATTTTCCTTCGTAGATTTGTGTTAAGTAGCTCTTAATTTTTCTACTTTCGTGAAGACTTTATCATGTAATTCACTTATCTATAATATGCTTGTGTTGGATAAAATACAGATCTAGGATTTAAGAAAGTTCATGAACAGGTTGCTAAAATTGGAGTTTTTATTAGACTTTCTAATGTTTTTGATTTAAAACTTTATAAAACTTTGCGATGTTCTTGAACGCGGACAGTCGACTTTGTACCCTAAACGTTCTCGGCTCATGTAAGTGGTTTTAAAAGTTTTTAATTCTTTAAATACAGTTTTAAAAGTTTCCTAAGTGGTTTTACCACGGAGGGTCGGAAGTCAAACAAGAATTTTAATACGGAGTTAAGAGTCGGAAGCAGGGCCGAGCGCTTTCAAATTTTGCGGTGACTACCTAAACTAAATCGTCCGCTATCGGTAGCTCTGCCAATACAGTTGCGTCTTCTCCCCTTGGGTCCTAGGCTACCCGCATTACCAGCCACGTTTCAAACCACGAGATATTATTTGGTGGCGAGTTGGATGATTTCATGCGACTGACTGCCACATCCGAAGTTTTTAATGACAAAATAAATAATTATAATGTACATCTTGTGAAAAGAGACGTAAATTACACTCTAGAAATATCGACAGAACGTTTTATAACTAGGCCTACTATTAAAAGTGTCCTAATAGTCATGACAAATGTTTACGCTTATCGCAAGTTATCGTGCATCTGTATAAATATCACTCTAGACCGCACGTTTACCGTGGTCATTGTTGGCCGAGTGGTTAGAGCTCTTGTTTTGCATGCGAGAGGACGTCGGTTCGAGCCCCGTCTAGGAAAACTTTTTTACTTTTTTTTACTCATTCCATTATTGTTGTTCACTTATAATTTGTGACGGAAACAATTTTTATAACTTTCCAGTGCAAATTACTCTAATGGCGAAGGCTTTCTCGCATCCGTGCAGCGACAATCGGCAAGTTATGAAAGTTGGACCCCTACCGGCGGTAGAACAAGATGACATTATACTTTTTAGAAAGCCTAATTCAAAATACATACCATAAACCGTATACGAAAAGAATCCGCCTTGTTCTACATGCCGTTTTGAGCGCGCCGCGACGCTTCCGCATGACGTTTCACCCTTTTGATCCTTGTTCTAAATCAATAACTTTGTACGATTATTTAGAAGACGAATCGACCGTTCCAGTGAATACCCACATTTACCCATTAAAAATAGTTTAGAGTATTTAAATTGGTCTAAAACGCAAAAAAGTGACTTTTTTATCAATTTTACTTTGATATTCAATGCCAATTTACGAAAACGTTTGAAAAACATATTGTTGGTTTATCAGTCTTAAAAACATGCTGTCACATGTGTTATAATACTTCAATGCACAGATAATTATACGAAGTCGCCGAGATAGTGCATGACATGCGTTTGTTCGGCCGCGCGTCTTATTTACTTCCGCTGTCGCGCAGAGTACTACTATTCACTGTGAGGTCCGGGGGCCAAACCGAACACATGTAACAGACAAATTGGCAATAAAACTTCTAACATAATTTAAATATGTAATAATTTGAATCAATTACTTAAATTTTCTGACACATGTCACGTCAAATATTAATTTATTATGTAGCACGTAGGCATGTTAAAGTGTGCATGACATTCTTGTATGGCTTCTACTGGAACGTAATCTAGGGCGACGGTCGTTCGCCCGCAGCCAAGCTAGGCGATGGCTAACTCGACCCTGTTTACTCCCACCCGAGTTGGGGGGTTTTCAGCTATCTGCACACGCCGCCCCGAAAATTTACAATCTAGAAACTAGGTGTATGACCTGATATGTGTTTCATGATCTACAAAAAAAAAAATCAGCCCGATCCGATAACCAGTTCTGTGTTAAAATATTGCGTAAAATCGACGAAAAACTTCCGGCTTGCTGGGTGGGTGGGTAACTAAAGTTTATCTATCCTTGAGATACAAAAGTGACCATCCGCGGACGAGACCGGGACCGGTCGTCCCGTCTATTGTCTGCATTTTTTCCCTTTCCACCTTTTTTGGCGTGACCGAACTTGGGAGCGAACATGGGTTTTTTCTACCTGCCTCCACACATTTCAAATCTATTGTGATGAAAATAATGTATTCAGCGAATATTTTTTTAAAATTGCATGTATTTAAATGATGGTAAATGGTTGGCTTAGCGCTTGTCAACAGGCGAAATGATCTTACTTCTTTTCTATGCGAAACTAGGGAGAAAGAATGAAATGCTTGGCTCAACTTCTATATCCCACAGCATTCACAGCCGAAAACTTTTGAAGGAGAGCTTGGCTGCCGTTTTTTTTTTTTTACAATTTTTTTTATTTGGGGGTATTAAACTACCAAAAATATTTGTGATGTTACCAAAACACGTTAAATATTAAATTGTAATTGAAAGGGTAATTTTATTAATACTATGTTGGCCTATACCTGATTGTTATTATCAATTAGTTAGTTTTGCTCATAGTTTTGCTCATTGCTATAAGGTTTAAACCTCAATAATGAATATAGTATAGCAGCTTGGTGCAAAAATATTCTCTCGGAAGGTTTGATGTCCACGTACATGGTTCTTCGTCATTATTGTTTTCTTGAACAGTCTCTTCGACCTTAGACACTTTTTATAAAGTTTCACCGACACTTACCAGCTCTTGTAGACTAAATCGGTTTTACTGGGGGTTTTACTACTGGGTGTATTTTGTTTTTTCAATAGCACAAGATAATTGATCAACAGCCCAACGGCAAGAATAGTGGAATTTTCACATTAAGTTTTCAATATGTATCTTCAGACGGTAACAGATACGAGATAAACAACATGTCTTTTTGCCACAGCTCGATAACTGACTCAATGTCTAACAATTTGCCGCCACAAAAATAGACAGTGTCTGATCGATTACTTTTCTTGAGTTTAGCACACTTCCTTTTTGGTTCGCCCAACCATAGCTACAATTCGTATAAAACATAGATCTTGAAACACAGTTACGCATTTTAGTAATGCATTAAGAAAGTTAACCCGGTATGGGCCAGTAGGACACTTCTAGGCGGGACCCGTACGGGACGTCCCGCAAGGGTCCCGCCCGGGCAAGTGCGGGAAAAAGACTGCGGGAAGACTGCGGGAAAGCCCAAAAATGTTTGTTGGGATATCATCTACTCCATGAAATTAAAGTTCGATCATGTTATAACAATAATATGGAATCGAATTTGGTGAATACTACTATTAGGGTATATAATACGATCCAGTCATAGTGCTATAAAAAGAATATTATCTTGATTTATATCTAGGTGCCAGTTAGGGCGCCCGCAGCCAAGCCGCGGTGCGCTATACACTCAGGCACCTTATACAGCAAGCAGATTTGAGGTGATTTTTTTAGATCTCATTTCTTTTGAGTGTGTAGGTTTGGCTGTATTTTACAAGTTTTTGTTATGTGTGGGATAACAAACACGCAAAAATTTTCTCTAAGCACGGAACAAACAACAATAAACGTTGTGTACTGCTACAGTAGCATACAACCAGACGGACTTTAAATTCCAAATTGTATTTACAGTGTTGGCCACACTATTCAGTTTTAAAAATTCCATCAATGAAGCCGCTCTGTTTTAAAGAAATTATTATATTTGTGATGCAAGGGCTGCGATGCAGCTTTGTTCCTGCATTTATTTGCTGTCGATTGACAAAAGCAGTAACAAAATGTTCAATTGACCTGAAATATAACATAGCATTTATAAAAACTTACACAGCTAAATCACCAAGACATTTGTTGATACCTACATGGCCGAAATGGTAAAGTATGAGCGGTTTGGCGCTTATATATCTCACAATGTGCTCGTCGCGACAGCGGAAGTAAATAAGACGCGCAGCCGAACAAACGCATGTCATGCACTATCTCGGCGACTTCGTATAATTATCTGTGCATTGAAGTATTATAACACATGTGACAGCATGTTTTAAGACTGATAAACCAACAATATGTTTTCAAACGTTCTCGTAAATTGGCATTGATATCAAAGTAAAATTGATAAAAAGTCACATTTTTGCGTTTGTGCACAAACACTATAGTGACATATTTTTATTATATTTTGTTCCCCGAAAAAGTTCAAAACTTCCTAAAGAATATAAATTTGTATCATAAGACTTATATTATTTCTATTATGGTAAGTTATCAGCATTTGTAAGGTAGCGTCAAAAATGTATAGGCCTAACGATTTTTACGTTTTCACACACGAGCGCGACCCGGCACCTCCACCAAAATCATTAATAATATCGCAAACCCCTAGAGAAAATGAATTATCTTCTTGGAAGTGGAAGAACTTTTTCATTGTTTTACTATACGTATTATCAGAGGAGCATATTTTTATAAAACATTATCTTTCCATGCACGGTATAGTTAAGAAAATACCAGGTCACTTTCTCACTAAAATTGCAAACCGGTACAAAAACGTAATTTTTATTAGTTTCTTGGGACACCGGTACAAGTGTTATGAAAACGGTACTGTACCGGTCAAACCGGTGGTCACCTGATTTATTCTTCACTACATAATATCATGCGATAATAAAATAATGTCAACATAATTACTTATAGTTAATTTCTCATGATACATCAAGCAAGCGGTGGATGCAGTGCTTTTCAAAACAGATTTCCTAGAAACAAAAGCTACCTTCTTTTGTTTACAATCTGTACCTAGTTCCCAAGATACAATGCTTTTTATTAAATTTGCTATGGTTACTGTCGTCATGTTACGAAAATTATATGAACATAAAAACAAAGTAAGTTTCACTGGTAAGGGTCACTGGTAGGGCTCGACATTTGCGTTTGACGGGGTAGGCCCGGTAGGCCCTACCTCACGATGGCGATATCAGACTGTGATGACGTCAAAGCTGCCGTTATCGGCTTTCGTACATGCGATCCTAACACACAGACGCGGAACTCTGTGCAGCCATCAAATCCCATTTTGGGCCTACTTCTGAGCCGTTTTGTGTAACTTTTACTGATGTAATTTAACGATTATGACCATAATTATGGTTCAAACAATATCAAATTTCACCACAGTGTTCAGAATAGTAAAATTAATACCGCGCTGTCATGAAAAATGGATATTACTTATTTCAATGCAGTAAAGTTCATCATCAAGTTCCAAAGTTATCATTTTTTTCCGAAGCAATAACCGACCAAAGAAAAAAATAGACAAATCCGATGTGTTCAAAATTTATTTTGAGTATGGTTGAATTTTTTCATAATTATTTGATCATAACTGTAGAGCTTGTTATTTTATTTCTAACACTCTGCAGCCGCGCCTGAAACCTGTCTATGCATTAGGCTCTTAAGAACTTCTATAAACCCGGCCTTCGTTGATTTGTTTTTGTTTATTTTAAATTATCAAGATAAAACATAAGTAACGCACAATAATGGGCTTGAGCTTGACGTGTAATACAGCCACCGGAGAAGTAATAACTAACAAGTTCGATGCGCTTCAGATTTCTCCAGAAAACCTCTTTAATAATGTAGAATTTTAATTTAAAAATTCACTTGATCTGCAAATCCGTTTAATTTAACACATATTCTGCCTACCTAGGTAAAACGCCAAGCTACAATGAAGGTCCCTCGACATTCCATTACCCAAACCAGTAAAAAATGTTAAATGTTCAATACAATTCAATATTAGGACAGGAATTTGGACTTATAAAATATGTTTACTCTATATTATTTCAAAGTTGCGTGCATATTTAAATGCATCTTTATTAATTTAAGAAAATTTCAATTATTTGAAAAACGTGCTGAAACATGTAAAATTATCTCTGGATAGTATCTGAATCTATCCATAGCATACTAAGTGAACTTACAAAGCATGCCATAATAACGTCTGCTTTTTATTTGCGATGATACTGGAGTAAAATCTTTCCCTCTGTTGGCCTGTATAACACAGACAATCTGAGTTGGATGCACCCGGGTTTCTGAATTTCGAGCTCCGCCTCCGTGAGTTGCGGTTATTCTATTGCTGCCAATTTCACAGCAGTCAAATCGAGAACAATATTACAATGCCACAGATTCAATTGCGGTCTAGGCATTAGACAGAGAATAGCTAAGACCGAGAATATATATTAACAACCGTCCCTTGACCACACTTCGTGAACTACTAATATAATATATATTGGGGAGATCGCAGTAGTTTGCTGTTTAAAACCGGTTTTCCAATGTTATACAACATTCAGAGGGCGAACAGAAAACATAGTTTACCGTTTAAAACCTGTTTTGACCATGTTGTTTTACACCCAGCGAGTGACCAGAATTATAGTTTTCAGTTTTAAACCGGTTTCGCCAATGTTATTTTTTATCATCGGGTGACCTGGATTTATAGTTTCCCGTTTCTAAACCGGTTTTATTTAGCGGATGAAGAGGAGTATACTTTACCGTTTAAAACCGGTTTTGCAAGTGTTTATTTTACAACATTTAGTGGGAGAAAAGGAATATATAATTTGCCGTTTACAATAGGTTTTGTCAATGTTATTTTACTACATTTCGCGAGTGAGCAGGAATATAGTATTCCATTTAAAACCGGTTTCGCCGATGTTAGTTTAGTGGCAGCGGGTGACAGCTACTTTAGTTGGCTAACTAATTCATAGGATCGCTGACTATGCGGGTACTCTCGCGGGACCCTGGTAGCATCGCACTTGAGCGTCGCAGGTTTCACAACCCGGCTTCGTGGAATTAAAAACAATATTTCTGAGTCGGATCTCGTGCGAGGTGTACACGCCAGGGTCGCATGCGGCTAATACGCGACAGCGCGGAGTTGCATGATTTCTAACGGGCATTGATTGTGGGCGAGCGAATCTTCCATTTAAATCGCCATTCGACCGCGGGGCTGATACAACCAAGTCCAGGTTGATGTGTACGATTACGAAGAATGTGGGATAGTTATTCGAATACCACATCAAAAACTCACCTTCTCAATCAAGTCGCAATGTTAAATTCGTCAGTAAGAGCCTGTTTGTAGTTTGAGCAGCACATGTCTAAACAATGGCTGGATAACTTGAAAATTAAAAAAGTCAAATCTCATTGAAGTATAGAAATAACAAATTCGGCGATAACTAAACAAAAATTTCTGATCACGAGAATATTAACTTAAGTCTCTCGTAATGAAGTTTTGCTATTCGCGACTAGGACATACAGACGTAAACCCATGCCTGAGATTTGAACCCAATATCCATGGAGAATACGCTTGAGACCTTTGCCCCAATCGTATGATACATTGCGGGAGGCATAATAATACATACTAACAGAACTTCCCATATGCACCACTCTATCCGTTAGCGCGTGTCACGTCTCACGGTAAAACCGTACATTACATCCGATATACATGCGTTTTCTACGTTGACCACTTGACATTGCCAAACAGGATGCCACTTGTATTACGTGATTCTGGATGTCAGGACGCTGGGAGGCGGGATACGTTCTTCAGAAAACTAGACTATTTATGTACTTGACACCTCCACCCTTAGACTAAAACGCGAGGACTAGCGTGTACTTTATAGCTAATCTTCGCTCCGTATTATAGGTACGCGGCCGTATATTTGTGTTAGTAATAAATATTTCACAACATGAACATGTCACCGTATAATTTGGTGCTGGTATTTCGATTATATGAGTTTATTTATGTTTTCTTCCATTTTAAATGTTTCTATAATGACGACAGTTTTACTGATCAAATAAAAGATTGTACAAACTTCTGACATTCTGAACACCGAAGTTAAGCAGCCTTCGGGCGTGGCGTGGGTGACCGCTCTGCCTGAAAACTAAACGTATTCCGCTGGTTAGAGCAAGATAAGGGTTCGAGAGCTAGTGTAACGGCTTCGTTCTCCTCGACGTCTGCTCGGCAGTCCGGGTTAGTGAAGGAACCTATATAACTGTCAAGATTACACCGTCCTTTCGGATGGTACGTAAAGCTGTGGTCACCTTGATACTTTTCGAAATGAGTAGGCTACGTGCCGGTACCAGGTTTCCCCTCCTTCCTTCTGTTCATACTTCACCCTCATCCATCACCACTCGTCTCGAATAGCCAAAGTGCATTAATATGAGACGTTAAGCAATATCGAATCAATCAATTATTTATTTTAAGAGCGCTTAATATGTAATTTGGAAGTTTAATTTTTGACAACTCAAACTTACCTGTCAAAATCAATGTTTAACGTGTTAAACTCAGTCTGACCGTTGAGTCCTCTAGATTGGACGTCGTCTGGCCCCGCGTAGATTGATGGTGGGTACGCGAGAGCTCTAGGTCGGGTCGTGACGAGCGTAGTGTCGGGCTGGACGTGTTCTCCGCGTGAGGTAACTGTCAAGTAGACTCGCTTCTAAAGGACGCATTAGTTATTTATTTCCTACTCCATGAGAAACTGCTTTGCGTTTTAACACAGGGAGATGTCCAGTAGAGAGATATCACAGAGATCTGTACTGATGCGACTTTAATAGCTATACCTGAGCACATCAATGTTCATAAAGAAAGGCCGCTTTGCTATAACTTTTTCCAGTCGCGTTGATGGATGAGCTTTTATGATTGATTATCGTTGCCCTAAAGGTACGATTTCTATGAGAAATATTTCTTTGGTTGTCCCTAAAATAATAATAACATATCTACTTTCAGTGATTTCAAACATTCCCATAAAGTCTAGGTTGGAGTAGCCGTTTCCCCGGTAGAGAGCAAACAAACAAAAAAACACCTGAGATAATTTTCTCATGTTAAGTGAAATTGAAGTCTTCGCTTCGTTTATTCAAGTATTATAAAATGTTCAAAAAGAGTATAGGCTAAATGTTGTTTTGCAACTCTGTGCTTTTCAAGTTTTTGTTGTTCGCGTATCGCTGTTACTTCCTGGACAAACTTCCATGTTAAATTTACACTAAAATATCGTATTGATGGATTAATGTCATGTTCAGAAAAACTATTCGAAGCAGGTAACATGACACATAACCACACAATTTTGATTGGTTATAAATAAGGCGTGTTGCACTCTTTAAGCTTGTTGAATTGTTTTACGAATAAGATTACAAAATAAAATGTATTTTGTTGGCTGTTTCGATTAAAATATTATGCACTTTGACTTTCTTATCTTTTATTATATATATTTTTTAATTTAACGTCTATCCTATTCAGTTAAAAAACTGATTTACAAAAGAGGACATCCATCTAAACATTGTGTGACCACGCCAAACTTAGGAGCTAGTTGTGAGGCGGGGCTGGTCGAGACAGTGGGACAAGTATAATACCGGCAAATGATAATATAAATTCATTACTGATTTAATCAGCAAATATTGCTATTGTCAAGACAAATTACTATTTTAAAATAACATACATTATAAAAAAAAAAGATTTATATGTTTACCAAATTCACAAAATATCAAAATGTACTAAATTTATAAAATTACAAATTGTACCAAACGTATCAAATTTACAATCACAAATTATACATTTTTACTTGTGGCTTTGTAATTGCACATCGACGTTACTTACATAGCCCGCGGACTTAGCATGAAAACACTGATCAACGACTTGATTACAATCTTTAGCGGGTATTGAACCAATGTTAAGCCATCACTTCCAAGTGTGCATATTGCCCATCCGAAAGGATTACATTTATAGCCTAGCCCTAGCCATTACCCACCCATTGATGACAAAATGAGAGATACTTCCATTCTCCTAATAAACAATATCATTTTATTCTATCTGAATTTCCCTCTTTTATGTTATCAATTATTCCCGAAATCCAACGGGACCGTTCGATCCTCACGCGAATTCGCGATAAAAATTGTTGTAATTATCTTTAACGGCAGTTTTCCACGCAATGCCCGGCAATAAATACAAGAAGACGTAATGAATATTGGCTCGCCGCAAATACGAGACCATAGAGCCACGGGCAATTACACGTGGACATAAACCGGGTAATTGATGGCCTTCGGTGTTAGTAAACAGAGTATTACATTGTCAGTTGGAGAAGAATAATTGCTCGGGCTCTCATCTGCGTCAGAGTACAAGTCAATTATTAGAGTAAACAAGAGCTGACCTTTACTGATGCAATTCTACAATTGTACGTTATATCCCTAGATGAGATATAATTGCTTTACATGTGTTTTGTGATGATGCGTAATGCGTGACTGCTCTATAAATTATGTAAAATTGTAATTTCTCGAAATCTAATGGGAATATTCTTTGTAAAGTATGATCAATGTAGGTGCACTAGGACACGGCTTTCAATGAATTTATAACTAACCTTTTTCAAAAGGATGATCGCCATAGACGAAATCCTCTGCAGGTGATTAACTATAGGTAATTATTGGGTGTAAGGGTAATTGTACAGGGATTGTCCGAGGGCTGTATTAGGAGGACTCAATCCCAGCATCAACGACTGAAGGAAACTACAGAACAATCTTTCTGTCAGGATTGCCGGTGGCGGGATTAGATTCAATGACCTCCAGAATCAAAGACCCACGTATTATGCATGAACCACAGCTTCGGAATAAAAAAGGGACAGCAGTGGTATTGCGTCATCTAGATCTACTTTTTACTATTCCAATATATGTTCTGCACAGAAATATCAATTATTTATTGAACACAATATTCTTTGGTTCGAGTTTCGCAACCGTAACATATTTCCGACTAAACTCAATTCGTAGATGTTGCTTAAATTAGATTTAACCTAATCTCAACATATCCTCAATTTTTTAAACTCAAAACAAATCTTTTATCTGAAAGCAATATATTTAGACAGACCGTCGAATAATTAGATTCTTGTGTTATAAGTCTGATGGTCGGTGAAACTAACGCTGTCGAATTGTGATGGGATAATTTTTTTTTTGTATATTCACACTATGCTCATAAAATCCTCTTCGCTGTAAAACCAAAATGATGGCAATTAATGTTAATTGAAAAGTCTATAGGGAAAATTTCAGAACTTTATTTCTATGTAACATTTCACCATTGCCGTATATTAAACTCTTCGTAGGCCAGGCGTATAGCCAATCCCTTAAGGGTCTATAGCTGAAACCCAGCCGTTAGTGTACCTTTTTCACCAAATGCAAATGTTGCTACAAAGTATAAATTTTGATTTTTGTATGCGTATAAATTCATGTTTGGTAGAATAGTAAAGACATAGGTGACGACCGTCCATGTACTGAATGAAGCACATAATAAAATATGATGTTAGGTGGCGTTGCGCGTGGGGAATCCCGGCCAACCAGCGAATTTTGATTTAAATCAGCAGTCACAAGCTGAGAATGAGTGCTGATATTTTTTGGGACAGCTTTAACCTAAGTTCTGTAACTTGGTTGGTAGACTATAGATGTCGTACATATGGCATGGATGGCATTAAGTTCGTTACGACTTTTTTAAATTTTGAATTGATTTGTAAATAAGTCAGCACTAAAGCATTCATTCATTCATGAACGAGACTTGCGGTACTATCCACAAATATCGTATCCGATAGAAAGAGGATGGGATAGTCGCGAAATTAAAACCACGCGAAATTACAGTTTTTTCGTGATATCTCGAGAACGATGCAAAATATCTAAAAACTGATTCTAGACCGAATTGTGATTTTGTTAGTACAATATAATGCAAGAAAAATTATTGTTATGTGATGGTAATTAAGTTTTTTATTAGAATTTTAATTAATTAAATGCATGTCTTAAATACAAACCGCACCAATTAATATATTTGAATATTTTTTCTTGCATTATATTGTTCTAACAAAACCACAATTCGGTCTAAAATCATTTTTTAGATATTGTGCATCGTTCTCGAGATATCACGAAACAACTGTAATTCCGCGTGGATTTAATTTCGCGACTATCCCATCCTCTTAATGGACGTTCATTACGTATTTATTGGATTGATTTAAATGTACCGTACATTCTTTCAGATGCACACTAGTCAACCACCACCAACACTCCTACACACCCACCCACTCGCATCAACATGGCAGTGTTGCGTGCTACAGTACAGCACAATGCCGCAAGCGCTCCCCGAGGAGGCTAGCACACGCAAGCACTACTACCACCACCACAGTACAGGGTGTTAGTTAGAACTATTTCCGTCCCGTCCCAAGGTCAAGCGTAAGCCGCCTGGTAATCCGGTCTAATGATCAACCCCTGTGATACGCACGTCTCTATAGCACTTGCTGCACGACAAGCTCGGTGTGACGTCATCGAGAGAACTTGCGCGGGCATGGGTCAATTTAACTGGTGGTTGGTTGGTACCAATGATATTTAACATCTATAGTATAGGCTAGATCCCCAGTCTCCAAAATGTTCGTACAGGCGCGAGCGTATCAAATTGACCTATTCAAGGTGGCGATTTGGCGCTTTAATTTATTATGCTTGACATTATGTTTTATATGCGATTCAGTATTTTTATGGATTGTTGTGATATGGTTTTAGCTTGTGCAGCATGGGAATGCACAAACAGAAACAATAAGAAGTTATTGCATAAGGGAATTTAGTAATCATTTGGTGTTAATGGCGGATATGCTCACCTGTCAACCTGACAGCCACCTTGAAAAATATTTGGGCTACAAATCCCTACAACCTACTTTAACATAGAAACTAACCTATTCAAGATGGCTTCTAATTGACACGCCAGTGGACCAATAACTGGGGATCAAGCCTTCTATAGATGTTAAATATCATTGGTTGTGGCACTGCCTCCTAGATGTTCGTCGTGGCTCCTCGTTGAGCCACGACGAACATCTAGGAGGCAGTGGGTTGTGGTATACTTATATCATTCCTATGGAAGCCAACTTCTCGACTCTGATCATTCAGGGTGATATTCTCACAAAAAACAACTGACAAGACAAGGTATTCGTCTTATTAAAGAAGTGATATCAAATTTGAACTAAGTAAATATCGAAATATTTGTTACATTGAATAATGTAAGAAAAAGATAAGGCTATTTTGAAGTAATAATGACCAAATAATAAACGGAAGCAGAAATATGTTTTAACGTGCCCATACAATCTTAGGTTATGATACTTGTTATTTCACTCTTTTCCCCGAAAGAAGCGATAAAGGGTTTTTATCCCTTATTTACAAAGACGAGTCTGGCCTGGTGCTTCTGTGGAGCTGCGACATAAAACAACAGCCATGAACGCGTTGTAGTCCGGTTCTTTCATAATACAGTGCCACGTCACAAGGCACTTTCGGCCAAGGGGGAAAAGTTGTTTCAGCTCCACTTGACAAAATATTTATACATTTATTTCGATGTTATTGCTATGAGGGCATGGAAAATGCACTTTTTAAAATATCATAGTTACCTATGACCTTTTTGATAACAGTATTCCAAGATCCATCAAATTCAACACTCTAATATTTGTGTATTTATATATTCATTATTTAAAATCAAAGTGTACTTCTTTATTTATAACATTAACACGCACACTTCAAATATTTCTAAATAGAAAGCAAAACGTTAAATGCTAAGAAAACGTCCCTTGAGAATGAGAGTATTTTAACAGAAGATTTACGTAAGACAAAACTAATCTCTTTTCATTTATAATATACAATTTCTTCATGGTCTCCACTCTCCATCATCGGTAAGAGATAATTGTTATTAATAATGGACGCCTCACAGGACAGAGTGAACTTTAATTACCCTAGAGTGGTTTGGTCCCCTCGGGATTCACCGTCTCGTCCTACGCTGAAAGTCACTGCCTCGATGCTCTCCGTCCGTGGGCGGCCTTGTTGCCATGCTGCCTTGTTGCCTTCGCGTCCAGCAGAGAGAGCCACAGGACGCGGCAACACTGCTTAGCCGACATTCGCGACACTTTGGGCAGATTAAACGTGACAACATTTCAATCTATAGCGATCAAGCGGATGCCGAAAAATAGCCCCAACCACATAGAACATTAAATTAAATTAATACTATCATATTTACTTTGCAATAAATAATTCATATAATAATGAAATAATAATAATAATAATAAATAATAATAAATAATATAATATAATAATAATAAATTAATAAATAATAATAATAATAATAATAATAATAATAATAATAGGAAATAATAGGAAAGAGGTTATAAATAAATAAAGCACTGGTAGGAGAGCACTTAAGATAGGGAGTGAAACTTACCGTTATTATATCAACGTTTGTTTTAGCGAAGATCATTTTTGCTTGGTGGAGGTGCTTGGTTTATGAAGATTCCCTTTTATCGGAAGGGGGTAGGGAGGAGCGAAGGGGAGCTAGCCCGTTTCCCATGAAATAACATTCTACAACATTCAAATTTTATCGTTTGACGTGATACGCACATACGGACGGTCAGTCAGTCAGACAAATCGTAAATAAAATAAAAATTTAATAAAAATTAAACTTAAATTTAAGATTGTTTTAAAAAATATATATATAATTATTGAGCAAAGATCGCTTAGATTCAGTCCATATTTTATTAACAATATTTAGTGCTCTTTTCACAGAAAAGTAATGAAAACTTAGTGTTATAAAATTACAATGAATACATCCGATTTTTGATTAGGATCAACTCCACATATACAAAGGTTTCATTACCAAACTGTTAAAATATAATAAAATGTTATAATTTAAAACAACCATGGGAACGGTATAGTACCCGAAATAATAGAGGGAGCTACCGTTATTACTTAATGTTTAAACAAAATTTATATATAAAATACTCATGTCATATTTCAAACGTTAAAATATTCGTGGTGGAGGTGCCGGGTCAAAACGGTTTCCTCTGTGGGTAAATCTAACCCCACCCTCTGACTCCCAGGATCATGAAATCATTCAGTAGCATCCATGTTTAGGAACATTGTCCACAACACAATCGGATGCTATTCGGACTTATGTTGGCGCGGGTTCCATATTTTGACAATGCGGCCACAGTAGACTGTGAAACGTTAAACACAGATGCCCACTTGTTTTGTTACACCCTTATTAACGTGGCGCAACGTTCCGACAATCGTTCAATATAAGTAACTTATGTATTGTTTTAAATTACAAAAATATCGTATTCGACTTTTTAAACTATTGCAATATTATATTCAATACAGTTTCCCTTCGATATTGTTATTTTATTTTGTCGTACAGAAAATTCAGCTTTGAGAGTGGCAACCGCCTCAGGCGAACTCACATGAGGGTTGAAAGCTTTTCTTTAACTTTCTTCAACATCGCACAGCGGAAACTGTGCAGCCGTCTTCGGAAAACTTTCTAACGTTATGACAGAATGACATGAAATCCTGAAAATGCGTTGACATGTCAGTGAGTGCCAGGCCGTGGGTGATATGCGTGGGATGGTGCGTGTGAAAACAACAGCGGCATTCCTCTAATGAAATTTATCTGGTTTTAATGTATTAAATCCATTCTGTTAAGTACGGAATGAACAAGATTAGAGATATAATACAATATCTACACATTATCAGAAAAGTAAAGACAACACATTTTCCAAACTTTAGATATAACACAAACATAAAGAATGAACCATTAAGATTGTTTAACATTGAATTATCACAATGTGCATTATAAGAGCGAAACTCTCCTACATATATATTCCTCCGTCCGCCCGTCTGTGCGAGTGTCACGTCTCAATTGATAAAAACAAAAAATGACCTCCAATTTGAGATGCGTTTTTTAAACATTACCCTGCAAGAAGGATGACACATTATCTTTTTTGATGACACTGGATGTTTAGAGAACTAGACCAGCGCCCCAAAAGTTTAAATATTCATAAACTCGGCACCTCCACCAACGGAAGTAGAACGCTGGAACAAGCTTGGTATGATATAGTTGTAGGCTTCGGATTCTTTCCAGGTATGGGAGGACTCAGAATAGTGAGCGAAGCTACAATTATAGGGATAGGCCTATGAACTACTTTTCTGTCAGTTCGTACGTGTTTCACATTTCACGATAAAAAAACGAACATGACCTCAAATTTGCATGCGTTTTTTTTTTAACAAGGATTATATAAAATGTTTTTGATTACCATGGGTGTAAAAATCCTCCCCCCCCCCTAGAAAGTCGTCACCATTAGAATAGAACACGGGGACAAGCGCGGTAAGGCATATAATAAAAATAATGTACTCTTTATCACATACTTTAAGAACCAATTATCCATCACAAGAATTCTCTCCCTCTCTCATTGTTTGGTTGTAAAGTCCTATGTAAACTCTTCCTAATTACGCTCATTAAGAGTGTACCGTCTTGCTGGATGCACCGTACACTCTAAGAACCGCATCACTACAGGCAGACACTATTAACCGAGGTGATTTTAATTAGTTAAACATTTTTATTATTTCCCGTGTTTAACCACAGAACGCCGCGTCGGCTGTTATTAATTAGCAAAACCAAGTAGAAGTAATGAGTCAAACTTAGACGGGGACCAGCACTCTAGAAAGTTATTTCATGTCTGTTGGGATTCAACTACTGGACTTGCAGTAACACAACTTGGGACACGATTCCCAGTTCCCGTCACACTCGCAACGTACAAAATACTTGTTAAAGTTTGCAAATAATTCTTGAACAATAATATTATTATTGTAACTGGGTTTGATACATTTACCCATCACAGTTAATTGAAAAATATAGATTTAAAAAGTTATTTATGAGATAAAATTCACAATCGGTCAAGTCTGCCAGTGAATAGGGAAGAGGTTTGCATGTACACATTTGGTTGAATATTATTCGTAGTTGGCCATTTTTGAATGGATCTTATAAAGAGCAATCACACACAAAAAATTGTCGTTTTGGAATAATTACATATGGCTTTTAAAACGTGTAAATGTAACAAGAATTCGAGCATGTAAAACTGCATTCAAAATATGTGTTGTAGAAAAGTAGAAGACAATACTAAAACATTATGAGACGATATACTTGCATCAACACTCCCTGAGGTATAAGGACACAACGTGGCGAAATTCTCCCAGGAGTGACGCGATTCTCGTGGAACAATATGTTCTAAAGTTCTAAAGCCACTGTTGCTACGGCGGTGATATTGCATGACCCTTCCGTGACCAGTGGTTGTTGAACCTTGGGCAGCACGGCTAGATTGCTTCCTGTTCAACCATGGAGGGAAAAACAGGTGAAAATCAATAAGCGACTTTCGCGCCATGTTGGAACGCGATTGCAAAATATTCACTATTGAAGAAGCATTTTTGGTACAATATTTATCTGAATACTGAAAGAATGGGAAGCGTTAAATTCAAATTTTACATGTTACTTTATTAATAATTTGTGTCACATAAAATACAGCCTGAACTTGTTTGTTGATTTAGTTTATTTATGTTTATATCCATGGCGCCATTCTCTTGGGAAATACTTCTCTCTTAGACTCTTACTATTACCGTGTTTATCGCTTATATAATAAAATACACTCCACTAATATAATTATGTTTCTATCACATCACCCAGTTCAAATATTAGTTAGGTTATATTAATTATTATGGTACGCAATTTCAAAAAAGTTTTAGAATTCGACTTGAAGCAAAAAGTCATACAGTGCCCGACTTTGCTTGAAGAAGACCGAGTCCTCAAAATAATTGAAATTAGTATGTGTGTATATAGCTAACCCTTGTTCTAGGGCGTTAAGGTGCTGTGAATGGCACCACGCACATGTATTCTCGCCTCAGACCCACGACACTAAACGAGGAACGTACGTGCCACCAGAGACTAGCGCTAACTTAAATGTATGCGACACCAAAAATTAATACGAATAGTAATAAGACCTTACATTTATCTTCCATGACAAGAAATATTATTCGCAAGACGAATGAATCAAATTTTACTTACGAATGTGTACACTATGTTCGCTTTGCAGTGCTCCCATCTATAGTTAGCATAGCACTGCTCTGCGCGTAGCAGAAATTCTATAGTGCATCCTAGAGCCCTGGGAACCTAACCCTACTTATGATAAGCCAATTACACTTAACCTGTCTTAAATTTAGGGTTCTTGATCCTAAACCTTTATCAAGAATAAAGCCTATGTGGTTAGGCCTTGAATCTACCTTGGATTACATCTACCTCAGTATTAGCCAAAGTAGCCTACAAAGCAACTACTGATCTTACATATTATCAAGGTTTGGCTTTGGTAGGCCTACTTAAACGTGACTCCAATGTAACCAAACATTCAACCTCTAGTCAAACGTTGAAGATCTTCGGCTAGAATTTTATGCACCGTTCAATGTTTCGAGCTATGTACACAGACTAAAAACATTCTTAAACTAGCTAGCCTAAGCTGGGAACTACCGTGTAACAGCAACGCCATTTTGAGGCCTAGCCACAGCCCAAAACCCTACACTGATCTACCTACCACAGCTACTCCAACTCTACCACATTATACACTAGTCAATGATGTGAAATAGATTGTGGAATTTGTTATTCCAATGGTATGCCAAGTTATGCACATATACAGGAGAGAATTGGTAACGTGAACTACGCCAATGTATACGCTAGCCATTGGTCTACCGTTTATTTCGAGACGTGCTCGAGTTCTGATCTTCAACCAGCTTCTTCAAAAGTGTAAGGAATTCACCATTCTATTCTTGTACGCCCCTTCCAAAAACACCCACCGTATATGAACTCACCTCGCCTCACGATGTCTAGTTAGAGTACCCTGCAACTGCAAGCCATGACACCACCCGCCATTAGAGAGCCTAGATAAGCTACCGCCAGAGAGTGGACAGTGATACAGTGCTTACGGACGCCATGTTTGTTGCCACCTGCGTCCACTGACTTGAAAGTAAACAAAAGTGGCTTGAAACAGACAACATAAAGTCTGTTGTAGGCCACATTTGTTTTTGTTTCAAGACAGATTTGTTGAATTTAACGTCGGCTTTAAACGGTTTGGCAAACACGTGGCGGTCCGTGATCACTGTATGGCCACTCTCTGGAAGTGACTTATGTAGGCTCTCTCCCGCCATGCATGTACCGCGGTGCCAGCCACGTCATCCGTGCGGCGTCTCACCCACCCACCCACCCTGCAATGTTGTGTTGTGCTTGTACGTTGAACCTTGTGTTGTCGTGGGTGACTGTTCTCGGGTGTTTGCTTCTGTTGTGATCGATTCCATGTGTGAATACCATTTTCCATTGCTTGTTGTCGTTAAAAGCAGCTTTTTGATGGATCTATATTCTAAACTATTCAAGTTGATAGGAATCGATGTAGCAAATCAGATTTACGATCGGTTGCAAAACAAGAAATAGATAAGAGGAGAATGAACTTAAAAGACAGAATACTGGCAAAGAGAATAGACTAGACTCAAGCACGCAAGGTTTTCTTTAAGATGGCGCCCAACTTATTTGTAGTCAACAACCTACAGATAGCATAGAAAACACTCAATTGTGATTTTAACATTTGAATAACAACTATACTTTTACAATTCAAATAATTCTAAACTACCTTATAATATTAAATATCTTGCAGGTTTAAAAAAAAACATGTATTACCTTAACAATTCAGATATTGTCAACACAATCTATGTAAGCGTAATTTAAATTATTCTTTCATGGGAATTTTACAGACGATTTTTTAAAAGGCAATGTTTGATAGGTCAATTACAATAATGGCACCAACATTATTACAAAATTAAACAAATTTGCTGCGTTTCTTTTTACTTTGCAATACGAGAACCAAAACTTTGGACCCGTGGCTATGAAATAATGGTACATTTACAGACACAGTTATAATTTCTCTGCATCTGCGTTAGTAAGATGAAAGCTACACGGTTTAATGAAATAGTTTTCTAGAGAATCGTGGATTGATTTAAACAACAACTCTGCCTAAATCTGAATACAGGTAGTTCAAGTTCCACTTGAGATAAGTAACATCGTGTAAAGTTGTCGAAGTTCTCTTCAATTACTGTAAAACCTCAAGCGAAGTGTGAAGTTCTAATCCTCTAGTAGGAATGACTCACACGAGCGATTATCTCGAAACTTCCACTTTTAATAGGCTTGTCTGACAACTCGGGAACGGATTCCAATCTATCTGAGTGCTCATCAGAGGTAGAATATTTAAAACGTGCTTTTTTATCGATATCATTCATATTATTCTAAAAAAGTTGACTAGAGATGGAAGTTTCAAAAGCATGGGGCATTCTTAATGCTACATTGCATATAATGAATTGTTTTTCTAATTTGCAAGTTGAAGTTTTAAAATGAATAACGGTTTCGATGATCGTAGACAGGCTAACATGATCATACATGATATGAAGTTGCTAGGTGTAGCAGTAAGCCTGACGTATCAAACGATCTCACTTTCTATTTACTGTAAAAACAACTTATTCTTTCGACTGATTCGTAGTCCTTGTCTCTGTACTCTTACACACCCACTCTGTACATCTTCATACTCTTAAGTGATCTGATAAGAGTACCACCTGCTTCTCTCTATCTCCCGCTCTCTATGTTGTGTCTATCTCCCTCTTTCTCTCTAGGTACCGTACTCCTTCTTGTCTGTACATAACTGTAATCTGTTCTTCTTTAAGTGTGCTGAAAACTACTAAAGAATTCTTTCCTTTCCATTTCCAGCACCAGAGTGCGGTGCAGACGCTGGTGAGTTGTCTCCCTTGGCTAAAACTTCCTTCTCTTCTTTGACTCAAAGACAATGTTTTGCATCTAAATGTCTGTGTTTCGGTGTTTAGTGTGTGTTGCAAACCCTATCTATCTATCTTACCTTTACCTGCCTGCTTGCCTGCAAAAGCTTACGAGAATCTTATGACGGTTTCAATTTTATAAAATATGTAATTGTATTTTTTGTATTAATTGGGAACAATGAATAAATCACAATCACAAACAATATTATTGTATTTATTGTTTGGGTCGTGTGTACGGATGGTATTGATTCTAGCATTGCTTGGCTTCAAAACCGACACTTTTGAATGTGTAAATTTTTAGAATAAAAATATATTCCGCAGTTTTATACAACTATACGTGGTTTTGTTTTTCTTTAGTTTTTATAAGCACCTGATTTCGTACTTTTTTAAATAAAAAACTGTTGTGGTACACTTCATACCGTGGAAAGACAATAATTGGTTGTCAAAAGCCCAAAAGATATTTCATTGAAATATTTGCGCATTTTTGTAAATAACTGAATAAAATTACTAATCTAATATATCAATCATGTTTGAATTTGTATGATGTGTTGAAGATGCTATTATTAACATTATCTGAGCTTGCTTCAATAAATATAATACTTTTTACTTTTTTATGTTATTCTGTATCAATATAATTATTCAAAACGTGTACGTGAAACATTGCAAAACTTCATAAGATTCTCGTACATGTCTTCCCTGTCTGCATGTATGTGTAATCATTCTGTTAATGGAGAAATCAATATCGATTATCTCGTGCGCATCATGCTAGTGACTGTTCCGTACGTTTGAATGTCCCCTGCCGAGTATCGCTTATGCAACCCGCTTGCCTGCGCTGCACGAAGTGTTGCCCGCTTTTCTCCTCCAGTCTAGCTTTACCTCCTCTACAGTTTCTTCAAGGGGCAACGGAATTATTTATAAGGGAAGCGACACCTGATAAAGAGGATGAAGAACTTGGAAACTACTCCGATGTGGGCTGAAGTTTCAACGGTGATGTTGTTCGCACCCTTCAAGCACCCCCAAGACATGAGAAACCATTAGCACTCATTTTAATATAATACTATCCGCAATTCTGCACACATTTACTTTTTGTTTGTGTGTTTATAATGAAGTTTACTTAAACACAAAATAGTTATTGCATATTCAAATAATATTAAGGCAATTTTATTTTTATCAGTCACCCTCAACCGACATTGTCAAAGGAAAAAATAAAAAATCAAATCAAATAAAAATGGCTGAAAAGTTGGCTGGATGAAAGAGGAACAAAAACATATTTTTTTCGGGGAGGGGCGGAGACATAACTTCTCTGTGAAAAATTTAAATTTCGCGCCAACATTTTTCTTATATTGTATCAAAACACTTTTGTCTTTCACCCTAGAATAAGGGAAAATAATTTTCTGTAAATAAAACGTTTGACGAACAATTTTTTTGTAAGACGATACAAAAAAGTGTTTTGTACCAGTGAACGAAAAAAGTCGTACGTCAAACGTGATTAAAGAAATAATTTTCACTTATACTAGAATGAAAGATGAATGTGTTGAAAGGGCTTGAAACAATAAATATTTTTTTTAAATCATTGTTCGAACTTAAATATTTCACCAGGCTCAGTGTACCCCAAAACAAAAATGGTTCCTCTTTCATTCTGAAGACTTAACATCCATATATCTAGGACTTTTCGGCTATTCCAGAGGACTTTCCCCGATATTTTGAAATTCAAAGGAAAATGACTGAAAGTTGGTTGAATAAAAGAACAAATTGATTAAAAAAGAAAACAATTTTTTTTGGACGGAACAATAGCTTTTGGCCATTAAATGCAAATTTTGGGTCAGTAAGAAAAGTAAATTGGTGTAATAGGCCAACTTAATTTTCAGCTATGATTATATTTTAATTGTAATAACACACCTTTGTATCCTCTACGAGTATGAAGGAAAATAAATTTCTGAAATAACGTTTGATGTTTGATTTGTTTCGTCCACCACCGGTTCAAAACTTTGTACCATGCGACAAAAAAAATCGGACATCGAAAATTATTTCAGAAAATCATTTGCCCTTATACTCACTCGTAGAGGAGACAAAGGTGTGTTTAAACAATGTAAAAAATCTTAGCTCTAATATTTAATACTGCACCTAAAACTTTACTTGTTCATATTGACTCAAATTTGCATATAATGGCCAAAAGGGAGGGAGCTATTGTCCCGTCCAAAATTCGTTTTCTTCTTTATTTTCAAGTTCAGTTTTCATTTTGCCAGCTTATATTCATTTTCCTTTGACTTTCAAAATATCGGTAAGAGTGACCTGGAATAGCCTTATCTCCTATGCAGCCTCAATTTATATTATATAACCGATTCACCTCACGAGCTAAATTCTAAACCAGCTTGTTATTTTCTAACCTGACTAGAGAAAATCAAGCTACAACATGATTCTTATAAACTAAATTGAAATAATAGCTTCTTGAAATAAGATCATGTATTCTTTTTAGGACAAGTATTTAGATGATATGATAATGTGATTTTTTGTTTTTATTTCTTTATTTCTTTATACATTTATTTATTAGTTAGTTAGTTTTTAGTTATTTAACGTCTATTCTATTCAGTTAAAAAACTGATTTACAAAGGAGGAGAACTAAATAAATCTAATTACATAGATGCAGACACAACAATTGGGCTGAAACGTCAAAAGCAATTAAAGCAGATTCGACGCGGCGAAATGTCCCGACCAATAAATTGTGTTAATTAATTAACATACAGTTAAGTTAATTTTTTGAAATAGTAATATACTTTTTATTTGATATTATAATGGCCTGTGAATTAGAAATAATCGTGTGAACATAAGCGCACTTAAGATAATATTACATTTTAAAGTATATTTACCTGAATCTTTACCACTAAGCGAAATAATACATTACGATATACATTGAATCACACAGTTACACTACATAAAGTGTTCACGAGTTGGCCAGTTGGACATTGTTTTGCTTGTCAATGGCGTCGGTGTCGACAGGGCTGACTTGGTTTACTTTAAATAAACGTCCTCCACTGAAAATCAGTTGTGTGACTGAGTTGGTAGACTACAAATATGAATTGGTGTTTAAATACTTGTATATAGTGAACAGACGTTAAATTATATAATATACCTGAAGTGAAAAATTTGACATTTCTAATTATTTCACACACCTTCCAGGTACAAAAGTAATAACATGCAAAATATTAAAAATGTTTTATTTTTAAAAAATCTACTCAAAATAAAGCATAATAATGACAAGGAAGTGTAAAAATAACATAAACACGCCCCCTCCCCCACTATTATACTGCTATCACTCACTGCGACGCAAAATGATGAACCAGCATTTTATCACCGTATCAAAATCGGTGTCTTGTATCGTTATCCCTTGATATTCTAGTGAGTATTATTTGTATGCATCGTATTCCCTGGGCTAGCGTAGTGTTTTGCTATCTCCTCAATATATAATAACAAACTTGTAAAGAAGCAAACCGAAGCTAAATCATTGATTGTCCGATTAAACGTACAGCTAGTTGCAAGCCCGAGTCCAAGTCCGGCGATATTGCAAGATCAGCAAGAAACTTGAGGCGGGCCAGCCAGACTTGGCATGGATCCTATCTAAAGGAAACCTTGGGCTATTTCCAGCTCTTATCGGAAAACTCGATCAGGGAAAACCAGTCGTTTAATACTGAAGACAATGAGCTAGGAAAGTAGTTTATGAGCGATCCTTGGTAGCCTCATCATTATTGTTTCACTATAACGCGAGTAGTTTATGAGCGATCTTTGGTAGCCTCATCATTATTGTTTCACTACAACGCGAGTAGTTTATGAGTGATCTTTGGTAGAATCTCATCATTATTGTTTCACTATAACGCGAGTAGTTTATGAGCGATCCTTGGTTGTCCCATCATTATTGTTTCACTATTGACTAAAGTAAACTACTTAGTAGTGTTGTCTCGACCACTAGTTCGTGCACACCTGCAGTTTGATAGAAGGAAAAAAAAGCTTATTTCGTTTGGAGAAAAGTTCACATGACGTTGTAAGGAATGCTTCTCCACCCCCTTTAAATATTGGTAATGTAATTCAATAATTATGATCACTTTATTGATATCCATTTACAACAAGCATACATGAACATTGAAATAGTTATATACAACAGAGAAAACTCTATACCACATGTGGCCTACCGTTACAATTAATGCAACGTTACAATAATATCCTAGCAGTGCACATTGGGCGTTAATTACATTATACCGAACCTTTTTTGCCTTTAAAAATAATAATTGAAATCAGAAGAAGCTTTACCTTTAAAATTTCACCATTCAAATGAATTTTATACAATAAATCAAAAAGAAAAACATACACTAACTCAAATCACCTGCATACTACCAAAACATGTTCATTGGGAAATAACACTGTCATATTATTGTTAAATATAAACTAAATTAAATCACTAGCACATCAATGTTAATTCTTGTTCGCAACACTACATACTCTGTGACCATCCATGCGGTACATTAGTATTGTTTAATACTAGGAAGCTTCGCAAACGCTTTTCAGGCGCGTTGTTGGATGAGCGTAATTGGTGCATTGAGCTGCCATGTGTTATGCGGATTTTCTGTTGTTCTGTGAAAAAATCATTACTAAGTTGAAGATTTTTTAAAAATTAATTTAAATTAAATAAAAAATAAACTTTAATTTTAAATTTTTTTCATTATTCGTAATTTTAAAAAAAGGAAAAAATCGTAAAATTTCGATTTTCATAAGAAATAATTATTCGATTGTGCTCAATTTTCACACGAATATATTAATTCATAAAATTAAGGTTCAGTGAAAAAATCATTACAATCAGATAAAGCATGTAGGTGTTATAAGTCGATGAAATTTTAAAAAAAAACGAAAAAAATCGTAAAATTGCGATTTTCATGAGAAATAATTTTTTGATTGCGCTCAAAAACGTGGCAGTTCTAAGTTCAGTGATTTCAAAGGTCTCCAGCAAATTTCATCTCAATTGGAGTATCGGTTTAGCCGGAATCGTGTTAACAAACAGCCAAAAATACAAAAAAAAGAAAGAAAGAAAAAAAAACAATACGAAATTTTTTCTCCAGTGTAGTGAAATGGAATCTTCGCTTCGCTCTCTACGCTCGCTACGCTCATCCAAAAACCAAGGTTTGCCTTTGCCTTTTATATTTTCGTTAATTAACGATATTGTATTATTTTTTAATTGAATCATTAAAATTTTTATGACTTTTTTATTTAACCAATAGCATAATTTTAAAATAAAATAGCAAAAACCATTTAGGTATAGACAAATTTTCGAAAGTAGATGCAAAAATCAATGCTAAAAAATCTTAGGTTTAAATTGAAAGTGCTATAACTAACTATTCAAAATTAAAATGTTAATTTCACACACCTCCACTGATAACTAAAATCACCGTCCAGTCGATGAAACGAAGGTACGTAACTCAACATATGAAATAAGTTGGTCAAATATCCAATAGGTATAACCGTCAGAATGTTTTATGCAAATACTTTAATGCATGTTTAAAACGATGACTCCCAATATATACAATACTTTTGAGTAAATAGGTTCAAGGATGATTTAGAAAGTTGGATTTTGTATTGTTTAAGTTAACTAAACCAAAATAGCGATATAAAACTTGAGAATCATTATGGACTTCATGAAATAAGCGTCTTTTTCACTAAGTCTTGTAATCAGATATTCATTACAAAGGTGTTGAAGAATGTGTTTTAATTCGCATTATTATGACGTGTGAATATAGTATACGGTCAAAGAATCTTGATAGTTCATACGAAATCAAGTCCAGTGTAAGCAACCACGACAAGATTGCGAGTCTCTGTCAAGATAACGGGACAAATAAGCAATAACTTCTACGTAAGGGAATATTCAAAGTGAGAATTACGTTCGGTGAAATATGTAACCTCGCGCACCTCTGCGTCGAGACAAGCAATCTCCGTCAATGTGAGCGAGACGTAAACATGAAATTATGCGTAAACACGTCACGAAATGTAAATAAAGTGTTAACATTTCTCGTGGAAGCCTGCCCAGGGCGCAATGCACGTCCATCTTCAGGTGTACATATTAATTATATTATATTATACTTACATTATTGTTTCTTATATTTATTATGCAGATTGTTGTGTCTGCATCTATGTAATTAGATTTATTTAGTTGTCCTCCTTTGTAAATCAGTTTTTATAACTGAATAGGATAGACGTTAAATAAATAAATAAATAAATAAATAAATAAATAAATAAATATATTTTGGAGTTAGGACAATTGTGAAGGAATGTCCGATTTTTTTTTAAATAGAACTCAATCCCTTGCATACACATTAACGACAGAAAAACTTCCAGAAAACCTTCAGTTAGGATTGCTCGGGACCTCTCGAATCAGAGTCACGCGATTAACGCTCGAGCCAACAATGTCAGTCGATAAGTAAGTAGTCTATGCCGAAATTACGTAAAATGCAAACAAAATTAGTAAAACTGAAGTCAAGTGAAGTTTAAGAAGTGATGTAGGAGGTTGGTCTCCACTTTGGAATGAGATAAAACGTGAGCAAGTCTGTTGGTGACTTGCGTAACTATAGTTGGGACGACATGTTCTGGGCTAAAGCACTCGATTCCAGCAACCAATCATTCTATTCGAGAATACCTTAAGTTTGAAAGGGGAGTTCACTTAAGTATAAATCTTTAACATGTTGAAATTACTGGAAATATAAGAACGACTATAGCGAAATTCAGGAAATTGAAAGAGAAAGAAAAATAAATAAAATACAAGCTCCCGTCGGAGAAAGCATTAGTCTAATGAAGACTATGTTAGAATCCGCGTGATTCTCCCAGCTTGTCAGATAACGGGCAACGAAGGTGTAATCTTATCTTGAACATGCAGCCGTGAGTCAGACATTGTAAGATGATGTATCGTGTGTCCTTGAGGCGTGGGGGTGCAAGCCTTGACTCCAAGATATGCCGCTAGGGGGGCTGGGGTTCAAATGATTTCATCGGAACTAACTAGGTCGCGCTACGATCGATCCGCCCCTGGTTCGAGCCAGGACGCAACCCGCCTCACTCCCGTCTTTAATGCCCCACCCCCCCCCTTCTCCGCCCACCCCTCCTGCTCGCCGCCGCCACCTAGCGGCTGGCACCCCACTCGAGCTCACACATGGACCCACTACGGACAAGCCACAAGCAGCTTTAAATTACGTGCATCGTGTGCATTTAAGAAAGTTCGGGGCACAGTATACTAGGGCTCACGCGTTTCAGTCATATTCCCAGCATTTGATTGACCTTTACAATAAAGTTATCAAGAAAGGGCACATTGGCACGCATTTAGTTTTAAACAATTTAATTTTTACCAAAACCTCAGTATTCAAAATTTTTCATATTACAATGTTTATTCGAAATCTTTTTTAACAAGTATCGGTATGGACACTTTAATAATTTCCTTACTTTTTTCATTCTTTTTCTTTATGTTTCTAATTTCTTTCTATGATTTTATTTTTTTTTCTTGCTTTTTTGACAACACTGTTCTATGTTTCGGACATCTCCTTCTGCCGAGTCTACCGTGAAACGAAATTTGCATAAAACGCTTGTTCTGCATCCTCTAAAACGTGAACTTTAATCTTTTCTTTATGTTATAGTCTTATCCAAGATTGAGGGCATCTTTTTAATGCTTTTAAGTTGCACTCGTTTTCTCGGATAAAGTTGAAATGAAATATTGATATTACAAAACGAAAAGTTAAAAGCACGATTTGGCATACATTTACATATTTTCATTTATTCGAGTACCCAGTATCCACGTATACCTCATACATCGTAGGTCGTAAAACAGAAGCGTCTATTCCATAAATTAAGTTATAATGTTTTGTTATAAATGATGAGTTGGCTAAACATGGCGGGATCGCGCACATGACAGTACGTACTTAATGAAAACAACAAACGTATTGACAGATATGATTATTAGAAGTTATCGAATACGTATGCCCACTTTTTACATAAGCATAGTATAAAGATTCACAACATCTTTTAGTGCAACCCACCTTCTTGGTAATGTTTGACTATCATTTGATTTTAATTATTCGTCTGAGCATAACTATTACAAAATAATATCGATTTATAAATTGATCCATTCGTATTGATAAAGCACAAATTCCTTAGATACGTTAACCTTGGTTCGGGTCCGACCAGCTTTTAATGTAACGATTGGCTGATGACTTGAATAAGGCAGCCACGAATACGTTCGTAATGATAAACTAGGAAAACGCTTAAGGCCCGCCGCGTTGTTGGATGAGCGTAATTGGTGAATTGAGCTGCCATGTTTTTGCGGATTTTCTGTTGTTCTGTGAAAAAATCAGAACTTTGTTGAAATTTTTTTTAAATTAAATCAAATTAAATAAAAAATTAACTTATTTTTTTTTAATTAATCGTAATTTTAAAAAAGGAAAAAATCGTAATATTGAAATTTTCATAAGAAATAATTATTTGATTGCGCACAAATTTTACACGAATATATTAATTTATATAAAAGGAAGGGTCTGTGAAAAAATCATTACAATCGGATAAAGCATGTAGGTGTTATAAGTCGAAGAAATTTTTAAAAAATCGAAAAAAAGCGTAAAATTGCGATTTTCACGAGAAATAATTTTTCGATTGCGCTCAAAAACGTGGCAGTTCTTAGTTCAGAGATTTCGAAGGCCTCCATAAAATTTCATCGCAATCGGAGTATCGGTTTAGCCGGAATCGTGTTAGCAGACAGACAAAAATACAGAAAGAAAGAAAGAAAGAGAAAAAAAAAAAACATTCTGGATTTTTTTCTCCAGTGTAGTGAAATGGAATCTTCGCTTCGCTCGCTACGCTCGCTACGCTCATCCAAAAATGGTGAGAGATCATATATTACACTCCATAAAGATGGAAGTTTACAGGTGAAAGTATTAGGCTGATTTTTGTAGATTCGTCCACTATTATATTAAACTAAAATTAAAGGTATTAACTGGTCATAATAATATGGTATGTACATAAAAACATACAGGCCGATTGTTTGCCTCTGTGCAATCATGTGAGCAAAATACATTTAAAACATTATACATAATTTTGTGTATGGTCAGCATCCCTACACCCTAATTGCAATTTTTTATCAATCCAATAAATAAGTTACTACTTTCTCTATAACTAATAGTTTATTAGACATAAAATATAACATGTGCTACATAATATAAATTAATTAATTTTTGTAGGATTCCCGTTGTAGGGTATACACATCAGATTTAACCGGTGTGACCCTCTTCAGGTGACTAACTAGGTATTTTGCGGATAGAACAATTGTGAAGGGATATCCGAGGGCTATATTTAAGAGGACTTAATCCCTTGCATTTGCCTTAACGACTGAGGAAAAGCTTGGAAAAAACCTTCAGTCAGGATTGCCGGTCTCGACGGGATTCGAACCAGGGACGATCAGAGTCGAGCGCCTAGCGCTCGAGCCAACACTGTCAGTCTATATAATATGTGCATCGGATGACAGATACAATGATCTGTATTGGCCCTATGATGAACAAACGTAGGCCTAAAGTTTAAACTTAAAATAATACACAGAAATAACAATGATAACCTTTTCTCGCACGATAAGAAATAGATATAAAATATGAAGTTTTAAAAATTATTGAAAGTACCGTCCGGGTAGCTTAGGGGTAAAGCACTCGACCGGCAATCGGGAGATCGGGGTTCGATACCCCGCTGGGATGGATTTATAAATTTATGG
The DNA here is from genome assembly GCA_024449915.1 of Sweltsa coloradensis. Lineage (NCBI taxonomy): Eukaryota > Metazoa > Arthropoda > Insecta > Plecoptera > Chloroperlidae > Sweltsa > Sweltsa coloradensis. The sequence continues at coordinate 139,607 of JAMZAV010001239.1, forward strand.
ATTGATTTCTGTAAAAATCACGTTACAAATTAACAATTTGAACGTAAAAATGTGTTTAAAAGTATTTTTGTTTTGTCTAAGAATTCATTACATAAAAATGTTAATACGTTAAAAATCAATCAATCGGCAATAAACCAATAATGTATTAAATATTCAAACAAAATCAAATCAAAATCAAACAAACAACTCGTGTTAGCTGTTTATTTTATTTGCACAAAACGTGTTCAAACATTATCGTATGGTAATTATAATCTCAAACAATAGCATGCACATAATATGTATATACATTTTAGCGATATACGTTTTTTAATGATATTTGCAAACACAATGACAACAATAGGCAATTATTGTTTAATCTGTGAAAGCAGTTGGGTAAGTTGGGTAGATCGGTAATCAACGCACTACCGGCGAATCTTTTTATGTCTATGTTGTCTGCGTGCATTTGGTCTATGAACTATATTCTGTTTCTAAAGGTCTAATGTGGGAGTTGCGATAAATCTTAGAGTTAAGACGTGCGGGTAGTGGTTTTGACAGTAGGGTCGGGTTTGGGTACTTAACTACTTCGGGTTCTCGAGCGAGTCGGGTACAGAAGACTATTATAATACCGCACAGGATGAACATTTTTCTTGTGAAGAATCTTACATGGTAGTTTTTCTCCCAAATCATTTTCTATTGTTTGGATTTTCATTGAATGACATTTTGTATACGGGTTATAAAAAAAATTGTGTGGACCGGCACCTCCACCAACAATGTTTGTAAATCCTGGACCGGCACCTCCACCATTCTCCAAAAAGTTTTTCGTTACCCGAAATCAGTACTTTTTTAATTTATTATCGGATCGGCCCCCAAATACTCGACCGGACCAAAATCTCGGCTACCCGCACACCACTACGAGTAATACGATTTTATTACAATTTGATAACATTAAAATACAAATACAACAATACACAACCTTCAAAAGTGCTTAGAGGCCTACCTGGCAAGAAATCGTGACATCATATTCCACATAGTTATGTTTACATACTCGCTGAGATGTGTTTTTTTGAAGCTGATAACGTACACTGATAACTCGTCGTCGTACAAAACATATCTATACTCTACTTGGCAGCAATACAACGGACGCCGCCCATTTCTGCTTATCCATATTTAAAATTATGCGTTCGTAAACCTGAGTGTGATCCGACGGATCCATCACGAGAGAGATCAGTTCCGACGAGATCTGTTCACTCTGATCGGATCAGGGAAACTTATAGTCACCCTTTAAAGAGGATGCAGGCTTGATTTGATGTTTAGGCGCTTTCCTTGTCCTGCAGCCATAAATCATTACATACATATTAATACAACTTGGCATACTTGTTAATTAAGGTTATCCGTACGCCCATCAATCAGACAATGCGTCGTTATTTTGGGTGTTTTTGATAATTTTGGCAGATTCAAAATGCTAGAAAATTGAATTTCTTTTTTGTTTATAACATAATCAATTAATGGAAAAGTGCTATGATAGATTGCTTCATAATTTATTTTTACACAATAGGGAATTAACAAGCCTTCAATCCAGAACTCAAATGTGCTAACAATAACAACTAAAAAGTTTATTTTTTGCCCAGGGTTACTATTTTTATCAATATTTAACGTTGAAAATTTAAATCTGTCTTCCCGCCAAAGGACAACACGTAAAGTAGTGTGAAGTCATCTTGTTCAGCACCTTTTCAACGCAGTTGGGCGCAGACTCAAAGGCAGCTATAGCAGACAGATCCCCGTGCTTCTGTCGGTCGTGTTATTGTTTAGATTTCTAGATTAAAAGAAATGCCGCGTCATAAAAGCTACCATTAGGGCATTTTCATTTACGGTTTAAGGAGTCAGCCTTGTTAAAACCCTGTTCAGTCATTTTTGTAGCCTACTTAGGCCAGGTACCAGTTGAGATAAATATGAGCGACAAGGCGACCATTTTGAAGCGGCCTATGGTGAGCGTGCTGCGAACTTCGTGGGCATAGAAGACGATCACAGCTCCAAGGTCCACATGACGTCACGGCCCATGCATCAGTGAGCGTTAGCGCGGGAATTCAAAACCCTATAACTTTGTACACCCGTAGTTACCACGGGTTAAATTTTTAAAAATTTCTTTCAATTGTGAAGATTATTTAACTGTGTTCTATAAATAATAAAAAAATTAAAAAGTTAATTTGAAACCAAGGCTAGTTACCAATTATGTAAGATAACAAATAGATGCGACTTAAATTGTCTGAGAAAATTGAAAACGCGTAAAATGATCATGCCTGCTCCCTCTTAAGTTGTTGTATAGACTGTACATCTTCATCATATTGCGTAAGATTAGAATACGCAACGATGAGTAATGGTTGCAGACGTCGCTATTTGTAGCACCATCCTTACCACGATCAAATTAATTCCGTAAAGTGGTTCAATGCATAGCGGTTTGTTCGGTGTCCATTAAAACTAGCAGTACAGCGTCTCGTAGATCCCGAGACTTCGATCTCAATCTCATGAGCAAGGAGATTTATTATCATCCTTCGTGAAGTAGAGCTTTGCGCACTTGGCACTCATTACTAATGACATCCAAGATGTCCTAATGAAATCTCAAATTCATTATTTATAAAATTAATGAATGGACAAACCTGTGTTGTATTGTGTGGAAATGAGTAAATTGAGGCAGCTTGAGAGGTGTGCTTGAAAGTCTCAGCCGGAATCAAGTCCTTTATTTTCTATTTTTTTCAATAGCACAAATTAAATTTCCCCCCTAAGTCTGCACTCTTGCAGATTGCATGCTGGTGTTGAACACCCCCATTTCAATAGTGTAAAGAATTAATATTAGGGAGGGAATGATTATTATTATTTGTTCATCCAATAACAAACATACTTATGCAGTAAAATCCAGAAGACATAAAGGATATAATATTATTACAATAAGGATAATACAGAAATAATACAAAAGATATAGGTAGCCCTAATACAAAATTTCCTAGATACATGAATAGTGTATAATAAGGATATGTAATAGGTCTACTAAATATATAATAATTGTAGCTTATAGTATTATGTATAGTATTATATTATGTATGTAGTAGCTATTTTAGGAAGATTTTTAACTGCACAAAACAAAATTTCCAACTGCAGGAGTCACATTTCCAACTCCGCCAAACGTGTCAAACTGCACACTAATATCGACCATTCTATAAGGGTTATAACATCATGGGAAGATACTAGATGTGCAAGAAAGTGTCAGTGGGAATCCCTGAGTGTCGCTATGAGTGTGCAGACTGCAGACTGTAGTGTGATATTAGCAGCGCCTCGCAAGTCTCCTACTGCAAGGGACATGAGTGTGCAGACTGCAGACTGTAGTGTGATATTAGCAGCGTCTCTCAAGTCTCCGACTACAAGGGACATGACTGTACAGATTGCAGACTGTAGTGTGATATTAGCAGCGCCTCGCAAGTCTCCTACTGCAAGGGACATGAGTGAGGCAGACTGCAGACTGTAGTGTGATATTAGCAGCGCCTCGCAAGTCTCCTACTGCAAGGGACATGAGTGTGCAGACTGCAGACTGTAGTGTGATATTAGCAGCGCCTCTCAAGACTCCTACTGCAAGGGACATGAGTGTGCAGACTGCAGACTGTAGTGTGATATTAGCAGCGCCTCGCAAGTCTCCTACTGCAAGGGACATGAGTGTGCAGACTGCAGACTGTAGTGTGATATTAGCAGCGCCTCGCAAGTCTCCGACTATACAAGGGACATGAGTGTGCAGACTGCAGACTGTAGTGTGATATTAGCAGCGCCTCGCAAGTCTCCGACTGCAAGGGACATGAGTGTGCAGACTGCAGACTGTAGTGTGATATTAGCAGCGTCTCTCAAGTCTCCGACTATACAAGGGACATGAGTGTGCAGACTGCAGACTGTAGTGTGATATTAGCAGCGTCTCTCAAGTCTCCTACTGCAAGGGACATGAGTGTGCAGACTGCAGACTGTAGTGTGATATTAGCAGCGTCTCTCAAGTCTCCTACTGCAAGGGACATGAGTGTGCAGACTGCAGACTGTAGTGTGATATTAGCAGCGTCTCTCAAGTCTCCGACTGCAAGGGACATGAGTGTGCAGACTGCAGACTGTAGTGTGATATTAGCAGCGCCTCTCAAGTCTCCGACTATACAAGGGACATGAGTGTGCAGACTGCAGACTGTAGTGTGATATTAGCAGCGCCTCTCAAGTCTCCTACTGCAAGGGACATGAGTGTGCAGACTGCAGACTGTAGTGTGATATTAGCAGCGTCTCCCAAGTCACCTACTGCAAGGGACATGAGTGTGCAGACTGCAGACTGTAGTGTGATATTAGCAGCGCCTCTCAAGTCTCCGACTACAAGGGACATGAGTGTGCAGACTGCAGACTGTAGTGTGATATTAGCAGCGCCTCCCAAGTCTCCGACTGCAAGGGACATGAGTGTGCAGACTGCAGACTGTAGTGTGATATTAGCAGCGTCTCCCAAGTCTCCGACTGCAAGGGACATGAGTTGTGCAGACTGCAGACTGTAGTGTGATATTAGCAGCGCCTCGCAAGTCTCCGACTACAAGGGACATGAGTGTGCAGACTGCAGACTGTAGTGTGATATTAGCAGCGCCTCGCAAGTCTCCGACTATACAAGGGACATGAGTGTGCAGACTGCAGACTGTAGTGTGATATTAGCAGCGCCTCTCAAGTCTCCGACTATACAAGGGACGTGAGTGTGCAGACTGCAGACTGTAGTGTGATATTAGCAGCGCCTCGCAAGTCTCCGACTGCAAGGGACATGAGTGTGCAGACTGCAGACTGTAGTGTGATATTAGCAGCGCCTCTCAAGTCTCCTTTCCGACTACAAGGGACGGGAGTTCTAGAACGAGCCATGTGACTTCTCATGGAAACGCCAGAGCAGCAGACGGTGCGATCTGTGACAGCCTAGACCCTTCCGACTCAGTGAACCGTGACTAGAGCAACGCTGCACCCGGGAGGAGGTTTTGCGCATTCAACGCAAACGATCCTTACTCGTTCCTGCTGACGCTTTAGGGCTTTTGTTTGCAACTACACCCAGCAACTTACGTCTCATTAACTCACGATTAAGGCAGGTGTGAGTTTAGGTGTTTGAAGCAGGTGAAGTGATATATAATCGGCGCAACTTGATGCGCTGAAGTTAAGTTTTGAATGTCTAATTAAAAGGGTGGTTGCTGATTATAGGCGATATACTTGTTTGTTTATTCGTAGGAAAGGTATAGGTACAACTTCGCCCCTCTTTAGGGTACTTACTAAGGCTATGATGTGGGGATAGTTTGGAAGGAATATCTAGCGATATTCATTCCTTCGCAATTTTACTGAAAAACAGTGAATAATACCTATAAAGTTTAAGAGCGGCTCGTTGGTCTTGTGGTTAGCGTCACTGTTTCCAATGCAGAAGGCCCGGGGTTCGATTTCCGCTATAGGCAGAAATTTTTAAACTCCTGATTTGGACTAGAGTCTATCAGTTCTTGGTTTAGGAGTTTGTAAACGGTGACTTTGGAGCCGTCCTAGCAACAAGGCACATAATAAATTCTAAGGTTGTTACGAATCTATAGCATTTTTTTATTCTAGCACTATCCGCGGGTAGAATCGTGTCCAGCTCCACTGATCGGTGATTCCCTCTTAAATATTCCGGTCTCTAGTTAGCCATTGTTCGCTCGTCGATGGCGCCTGCAGGGTTGGATTGGTTTGGTTGGCTTTAAAATACTGTCCCCCACTGAAAATCAGTTATGTGACTCAGTGGGTAGGCTCTAAATACGATTTTTTTTTCTATTTATTTTCCGTGAGGATTGCCGGCGTTCTCCAGGAGACGTGTCGAGCGTATTGCATGGGATTACCTGGGAAGTTCTATCGGTTTTCTTGCAAACGAATCGCTTCCATAAGCCACGTTTTTATCACCCTCAAATCGTCTACTATTACCATAGGTATTAGAATTACAAAATTTCTTAGATCAAAATATTAAATATACACAGATGGGTCTGCTATAACTACTTGAAAACAAAACCATTAACTTATTTTGAGAAATCAATTTACGAAAAGCGTGTGTATCTTGTCTCATGATGTGCGATTGAGTCAATATGCTTCTCAAGATGTTTAGGGTAGATTCGCTACTTCGCAGCATCTCAATTTAAAACTTTCCAGCAACAAAACACTTCCAACTCTCATTTTTCAACCCCCGTCACTCTTGTCACAATTGCGACGGAAGAAATTATAACTTGAAACTATTTTTAAGTCGAGTCAGCCAAATCCGTTATAACGACTCAAACTAGACTTCACTTGCGGATAAGATTCAGAGTATTTTTTTAAGCACTGCACGTCGGACTTTTTGTGACAAAATAAAATAATCTCAAAGTTCTTGGATAAGAACTCCACACTTTAAAGTTTTGTTGATTTACTGTTGATGCGTATTCTATGTTGCACAGAATTTGGAACACTGCAGAAATCCTAATTTTATGAGAATGGAGCAAGGCACATTTTCTTTCGAGAAGTTCACTTCGAATTTTGGATGATCCCCGACGTACTGGCAGTGACAGTTAATAGCAAATTTTTAATTTTTGCTAACTGGCATTATTTCACCCCCTTCCACCCCCTTTAACCAGACTTCTTTTTTCATAGCACCTCTTGCCAATTTTCTTTGAATATTGTTTTTAGTATTCAATCCAAAATTCACGTCTTTATCACAAAACCCATAATTATTATTGTATTTTATTTTAATCCGCCTAACTACCACAAATCTTTTGTCCTTCACTTATTTGTTAATACAGATTGTAATGAGATAATTCTATGAGGTGACTAATGACCTTATAGAATTACAACAAGGAAAAGGCTACATATTAAGATTTCTGTCTAACCCATGATTTGTATTGTAGATTGTAGTTTTGTTTGACAAACCTGATTCATTTGATGTAAACAGCTGATTTCACTTAACTGGAAAGTCGTAATAAAAATACGGGACTACAAATTACTGTTTATAAGTGATTACAAACTTACAAATTATTTTTCAGAATTGTATACATGTTTACGTAAATGATTAAGTTTCATCAGTTTAATCAATGATGAAGAAATTGGATTACAAATGGGACTTTAAGTTCAACTGAAATTATCTACAAAATAAGTTCCAGTAATTTCCGTGCGATTAGATCCCTACCTTGCAAGAACTCCGCCTTGGGGTTTATACCAGGGTTAACAGCCCTGACAACCTTTGATAGATGGCTTAAGTTCAATGTTAATCTATTCCCGCTGTTGACTTAGCTTCGTCCGTGTTTTTATTATTTTATAGCTATTCATTCCTATAATGTATTCATGTATTCCAGATTTCGCCCTGATTGTATTCATTAGTTATGCCCGGGGAATAAGGTAGCGAAGAATTTACACGACTCACTCAATTCTAGTGCCGACCAATCAAACTTTTTGTTCGTTTTATCTCTACGCTCGGTTTTGGGGTTTAAAAATACCAATAGAGGTATCTCAGTACTTAACAGTAGTCACGGGCAATTGTTCAATTGTTACATGTTTAGTACATGGTTTCCCTCAGCTAGAGGGGAATGGGTCAACTCTAGGACATTCCCATTAAACTATCCAAATAATTAAATTAATAAGAATTATATTATTAAAACGAGTGAGCGTAGCGAACGGAGTGATCTCCATTTGACTCAAACGGCGCTTATTGTTTATCTGCGTGCGTGCGTGTGTGTGTGCGTGTGTTGTGTACGTTGAAAATCAGCCGAATCGCTGAACAGATTGCGCTGAAATTTTAAACAGACATCCGGTACGAGTTTATTGAGAACTGCTAACAAAATCAGCAAGATCCATTGCGATTTAAACCTACAAGAAATAATAAATTGAAAAAAAGGCTTCCAATGTTTAGAAATTATTTTAACGACAATGGTTTAGATTTTGAAAATATATTTTTTGTTTGTTATTCGCCTGGCCGTGAAATGCCGTGCCCATGCAAGGTCTATCGAATGTTGCACGTCAAGGTACCCCCAAATTCCGCTCGGAGATTGAGTAAAACTTTGCAATATTTACACGTATTTCGTACTGGCTATTGTTTACCATAGTAGGCCCTATTGCCACAGATGATGGACTACACCGCGTTATATGCATTTCAAAACATGTTTAATAAATTTTTAATACAATCTAGGAATTACAAAATCTTTCCCGACCAGGGGATTGAACCCACGTCTCCCACATTTCGGCTACAAGGGCGCTTTAGCCAACTAGACTTAGGAAACGCCAAAGTCGTTGTTAGACGAGTGAGCGAGTCATGTGGTGAGTACTCGGGAACATTTGAATTTAAGTTTGATAATTATATTCGTATAAATAATAGTTTTTAAAAGTTAAGTTGGTATACGGGCGCGTCAACTGTAAGGCCATAATGCGCCTTTCTAGCCTATGATAGGCTAGGTAGGCCTAAGGTAGGGGGAAGAAAAGTAATGTAACCGGGTACTCAACACATGGCTCACTCACTCGTTTAACAACGAACTTGGCGTTTCCCTAGTAGCCCCAATAGAGAAATAGCCTTGGTTTCAGATTCACATTTTCCCATTTAATTATATTTATCACACAGTTAATAAAATAATCTTCACATTTGAAAAAAAACGTGGTAACTATACGGGTGTACAAAGTTATAGGGTTTTAAATTCCCGGGCCAAGTATGGAGTACACTCACTGATTGGCCGTGACGTCATCATGGCTTACGTAGTTCGCAGCATTCTCACCGTAGGCCGCTTCAAAATGGCCGCCTTGTATCTCATATTTATCTCGACTGGTAAGCCTGGCCTAAGAAGCTACATAAATTACTGAACGGGGTTTTGACAAGGATGCCCTTATGGTAGTTTTAAAATGCGGCATTTCTTTAAATCTAGAAAACTAAACGATAACACAACTGGCTGGAGCACGGGGAAAGGTCGCTAGCTTCCGTTGAGTCTGCGCCCAACTGCGTGGAACTCGGTGACGTCACGCTACTTTCACAGCGCCTCGTGTTGTCTTTTGGCGGGAAGCCAGATTCAAATTTTCTTCTTTAAATATTGACAATATGTGAACACGAGACAAACAAAAACATTTTTTATTTATTTTTAAGCGTTTTTCGAATTCTGGAATGAAGGCTAGTTCCCTATTAAGGAAACCTGGTTGATCTGACTTCAACTCAACATCTTACAATCCAGAAAAAAATACATTAGGCCTACTAATGAGAATTCACATATTGTGCAAATAAACCCAATTTTAAGGTAATATTATAAAGTATTTAAAAAAAAAAAAACATCTAAAAGTACAACATAAATATTATGTTTGTGTTCAAACTGTCGGAAACTCGCCTTTTTTGTAATGACATGGAAACGATGTACAACTCTGTTAATTTTTAATACAACACAGAAAATTTAAAAAAATACCCTCGATTAATGAAATTGAGAAATATACCACTGATGGAAGTTAAAACTCGCTAAGAAATTAAGAGCAACTCTTTATCTTTGAAGAAGAGTGTTTAGAAACGGAACGCGCGCCACTAGCAAGAAAACTCAATTAACGGCACCGAAGTTGTGTTTTCGCTCTCGACGTCTTCACTGAAGTGAGGTTATTCATTAGCAAAGCTCTGACACTTGTGACGTCGCTTGATGGCTGTTTAGAACGGCGCAGACCATTGGAGGGAGCTGAGGTGTCGTCGTGGGTGCATGGCGGGTCTAGCAGAGAGACCAAGGGCCTGTATGCCGAACGAAACGAGCCAATATGGCGGACCGAAGTACAAGAAAGCGTTTCGTGTTGCGGAATGGGCGTTCAAACATGTGTACACAATTTCTAGGTTGAAACTGTCCACATTCAAATGTGCTGTTAATTATTGGTTATTAAAGCAATAATCACATTTTTCAAATACTTACAGCCAAATTAGATCGAACTACTTATTGACGCTTTCGTTTTCTCCTTCAGCTTGAATTTTCCCGTGTGTTCAGTAGGACTGTGCGGGATATGGTTTTGACTTAGTCGGGTTTAGGTACTAAACTGCTTCGGGTTTTCGAGTCGGGTCGGGTCGGGTCGGGTCGGGAACAGAGGGCCATTTCAATACCGCATGGATGGACATTTTTCTTCTGATGAATTTTACATAATAGTTTTTCTCCCAAATCATTTTATATTGTTTGGATTTTCATTGAATGGCATTTTGTATACGGTCTATAAACAAAATTGTGTGGACCGGCACCTCCACCATTCCCCCAAAAATATTTTTTCGAAACCCGTAAAATCAGAATTTTTTATTAGCGGGTCGGCCCCCAAATATCCAACCAGAACCAAATTCTAGGCTACCCGCAAACCACTAGTATTCAGTACTCTTCGGTGGCCACAATTTTGATTACACACAATTCCCCAAACGGTTTCTAGTGCTGGAACGAAAACCTCCAGTGTCTCAGGCGCGCTTTGGAATATACCTTAAGTACAACAACTCGGAGAATTTCTGTAGCTCGGTGGTCCATTGGTCAGTCCTTGCTGACATTGTAAGGTCCTGGGTTCGAATCCCGCTTCGGGCAGGAGTTTTTCCGTTGTGTGAACGGTGACTTTGAAACCGTCTTAGAAAAGAAGCACGCTTGAAGTCCAACAAGTTGGGTCGATGTTTCCTATTTAAAACACCGCGGTCTCTGGTTGGCCATTGTTCGCTCGTCTATGCCATAGGCGCTGACTGGGTTGGCTATTGGCTAATTCTACTTTAAATTAAGGTTCCCCTAAAAACACGAATATTTATTATGTTATTTATAATTTACGAGCGATTTACAAAAAAAAGTATTTTAATGAATACAAAACAATATCTCAACACTGTTCTAATTTGCTTTCAACAAGTTTGCTTTTGTTGTCTAGTTGGTAAAGCACTCATTGCATTCTTGCTGCCAATCTTACAATATGTCAGTCAAAAATGTTATCTTGTTCTTGATTTGCGGAGCTAGTCGTACGTCTCTCACAAAATCCATTACAAAGATGAAACTAATTAAATCTAATTACAAAAAAGTTGAGTTTTTGTTCGGTTTTGTCCAGTTCAGACAAGTTTGGTTTGTTTGTGTTGCGTGATAATTTACATGCACATCTGGGACATGCGTTGTTTTGCGGATGAGGTTATTCTGGTACATACGCCGAGTGGAATTTGAAATATTCACAACCATGTTTCTGAATAATGCGTTATACTACTTCAATGAACGTATTATTATCTTGTATTAGTAAGACCAAGCGTGATTGATTTTGCAAACATATGTAGCATGTTAGTGGATGACGACAGATATTACATTAATTTAGCAATTGAATCGTCTCATTTCATTTTGCGTTAGTTAATTTAATGACAAGATTGGCCAGTTTTGTCGTTTTGTGAGGACATAGATGGTGGTAGTAGTCAAAAGAGTACGGGGAGGTAACACCTCACCACAGATCTCCACTTTGATACGTTTATTATTCTCCACTCACTCTTGGTTTGTGTTTATATTTTGTCGCTTTCTTTAAACACTTCCTGACTCGCTGGACTTTCATACTACCCTAGTCGTTAGGTTATTGCACCCCCCCCCTCCACCTCCTAAACAGGGGGTTCAGGTTGTTAGGATTTTAATAATTAAGTCTGTACAATCATTTTGTAAATGAACAACCTCCCAAATCTGCTAGATCCACCACTGGTAGTGGTTGGATTCAAAGGAAGTGTATTATAAGTTGTCTCCGCCGAAGAAAGTGCAAACTAAGAAGAAATATAGCACGACCAGAAAGAATAAGCTCCCAACATAAATTACAAAATCGATGCAGCTATTTTCCGATTGCGTGCACCGCTCTCCCACGTGTAGTCACCCACTTTCCGAGCAAAGTTCTAATAAACAAATCGAAAACAACAGAGGTCAGTGTCACACTATTTTATTTTTGGATTGTCACGGCGTTTTTTAAAGGTGGGCCGCACGCTAACCCCGAGAACGGCGTTTCTAAGAAATTCGAAATTGAAAGATTTCGAACATAAAGAATGCACGTAGGGACGCTGTGGCCTTGGAGACGACTAACATACACACGTGGTTGGGTTACAAATGGCGGTCGGTTTCAGTATCGTAGGTCCCACCTTTGTCCTAGGTCATAATGGATTAGTCTCTTCTGTTGTTGCGGCAGCTCAATATGAAAACCTTTTAGTCAAGGTTTTATCAATAGGCACCTTCATTGTTTGTTTGTTTGTTTGTTTGCTGGCGGGACAATATTACGTGGGAGGTCCCGTGACTGAAATTCAAAAAAGCTTCACGATATAATAACTGAAAATATGAAACCTATTTATTGTAGATACAATAGAATAGAACCAACAAGTCCACCCAAAAAAAAAAACAATAAAGAAATTCTGGATATACTGACATTAAAAATATATATTCCCAACTAAAAATATTTGAAAATAATAATTGACAATACAAATATTTTATATTTCATGTACCCCAAGTTAGCGCCATACTAATAACAAAATAAGGAAGACCTCGATTCTTGGTAGCTAGTTTGCTATACTTGTAAATGTGTTTAAATAACAAATATTAACCATGTTTTAATATTAATTTTTAAAAGCCGAAGGCCATCCGTGTTTATATGTTTCAATCGAAAAGCTCACGGAAGCTACTCGTGTGTTTTCTATCAAATTAACATCAAGCCATTAATTTTCATAGACATGTCACAGGGCGTGGCGAATAATTATAGGGTTAATACCTAGTATAAACAGATCGTCGTTATGATATCTAGTTATAAACACCAGACAGATATTTTATTTCAGCACATGCGTAGGTGGAGGCGCCGGGTGTGTTTAAATATTTACAAGGATAGGTGAGGCAGCCCTACTTCCCGCCATGCCACGCCCGATACCCACACTCTCATATGTGCAATGATATGTGATATGTGCAATGACAAGCTAGCATGCACAACTACAGTCTTGGGGTAACTACTTTGTCGCTACTTTTCTTCAGATGTAGTGACGCTACATTTGCGCTACACGAGAAATGTAAGTGCGCTACTTTTCCGCTACATTTTCGTGTTTAATAGGGGTGTTTGGGGCTCTCAAATTTAAACAGATTTTGTAGCCTTTTGACGTGGATCCGAAATAATTTTTGGCTCCATTTATGTCGATTTGATCGTTACCTATCATCAAAAGCACATTGTTAAGTTTCGCCTAGGTTATTTTCATTATCTACGATAAGCGTTCTTTGAACTTTTACGCTTGTCTTTTAAGAACTCTAGGATAGAAACATTCAAATTGAACTTCTTGTCAATAACGAGTTTTTGGCGGAAGTTCGGCGGAAGAATGCGACAAACAAGCCAGCAAGGAATACTACAAACATTGTATAGAGTTTGTCTAATCCTTTGTATCTTTAAAAAACCTATTAAATTTAGTGGACCAAGATGCAGACTTTTTTAAATGCATGCCATCATTTTGTTAATAGTTTAAACAATTTTCACTTATTTATTTTTATATTAATTAACAATATGTTTGTCAACAACAGGTTTTATATAGGAGTATTTCTTTGCAAACTACCAACTATAATTATTTTAGATAACTTTCAATGAATTAGGCATCAAAATTTCTCAATATTCCACTAAATTATAAAAAATTTTAACTTTTACATAAAGTAAAATTACTAAGAAGTAAGAATGTATAGTGCTTTATACACACAATTTGAAATCAAAATAGGAAAAAAAACTTAATCACAAAGAAGAAACTTTTGATGGTATCATAAACTAAAATTTCAGATCCATTTAATTTATCGCTTTCTCTTTACGCATTCAATATAAAATTCAAATTTAGCGAATAAATCTAAAACAATGGAAATATAAATGATCTAAATCCAGCGTTGCTAGACGCACATTAAGAACTGCGTCAGTAGCACAAGATAGATCTACTGAGAAAATCCGGATACCCTGATTGGTTGATAAAATCCCAAAGATGGAAACCATGTAAATCACTTTCCCGACGCCTGTTCGAATATCAATCAATGCCTGCTGCGCGCTTTGTGTCCATCTTGCACGGAGCTTGTTTGGTGTTATCTGCATGCTGGCTCTAGAACGAACAACGAATGAATCATTGATTTACCGGCACAAGTATTTTATCCTGTGAGCTGTCACGCAGTAGGGCTGGTTTACAGGTTTTTAATGAAAAGTGATCGAGAAATACTGTCTACATGACGTGTAAATGGTTTATTGGTGGAATAACATATTTTGTTGATGGATATAAATCTACCCATTCACGTTTCGTTGCTGGTCGCACGGTCATAGGTTGTTTGTTCAAAACTAAATAACCCTGTAGCGTATATCAAATAAGCTGGGTACAGTTTCTATAAAGCATTTGTATAAGAACCCCATAACAAGTTGGCGACAGTTGCATTTATTATTTATATAATTTCCTATGGTATTCATGTATACTCTTCTATATCATATGATTTGTAGTTTAAACATGGAAGCTCTACATCAATCTAGGGTTCCGATTCATTAAGATAACTGGAACATGCTGAATTGGCAGTTCATTCGTAAAATCGGAGTTTGGCGATTGCAATATCGATTTAAATTATCCCTGCATGTATGCATTGGACGATGAAGTCATAATATCGCTGATTAAAGGGTCATAAATGCAGTTGTCAAGGATAGTTTTCAACGGGATTCAACACCGGACTAGCGTTTAATTATTTATTAGTTTGTTTCCACGTTACATAGATAGTATGCCCAGATTTGTGACGCCGGCTCATGGTTTGGTGGAGGTGCCGGGTCCCGTAGAAGAGTATTGCAATGCTTGCTCTTAAGTTACCCCTAATCCCCTCACCTACCTGGTCAACTAATAATAAAATAAGGTTGTTGACAATAATAACTACTATAAGGTACTACAGGAAGAGATGAAAACAATATCTAGAATCTACGTTGTAGAGCATCGTAATACTAGAGAAATAGCCTATTTTAAAAGATGGTAAGAAAGTCTCATAATCTATATCTATCTTTCATGTTTCCGTTCTAGAGATGAAGGAAACAAAAAATGTGACATAAGTGCAAGATAAAATATGTAATGCAAGTTAAATAGCAATTATTGTGCTTTATGAAGATTGCAAATTAAAAATTACGTACTGCGCTCCCATAATAACAATCCTATCTCGAATGAGAACTCGTTAGATGTACGCAACGGGGCTCACGATAAAGTCGACATTGTATGATGGTTATAACTTTTGGTCAAAAGAGTCTGCTGGAAATATAAAATAATACATATTGATTGATTTCATTGTGATAGACTTGATAGTTGATATAACCGGTATATTTTAAAACATTGTAATTTTTTTTTTAAGATACACAATGTTTAAAAAACAATATTTTTTGTTCTGTGAACAATGGTGATACATGTAAGGTTTAACGCTTCATTAAAAAAATGGTTACCCATATTAAAATCAATTTGTTTAGGTTATCATTGAGATCACATTGCTGTTGGGTGCTCATTAATGCTTGCCAGCTCTAGCTCTGAGGTGAAAGGTGAAACTTCAGCTCAGACCTATAAGGCGTTGCCAGCTCTAGCTCTGAGGTGAAACTAACGTCACTCAGAGCTCAGACCCAGGCGTCCGTCTCAGCACAGACCCCGGTCAGCAGAGATTTACGATAGCGATTGATACAGTCGGAGCATCATGAACTAAAGGTGGTTCCATCTAGATGTTACTGACTGAACGGTGGTTTTGTACGGTAAAGACGGTCTCAAATATAGGTTGATTTAGCGAATGTGGGTATAAATTATAGTTAGTTAGTTATTGTTGTTTTAGGGCACTCAACAGTAGAGTTATCAGTGCCCATGTTAAGTGTATTGGAATCTTCCAAATTTTTTTTTCCATAATTGTGGATTACCACCATCTTTTCTTCTTTCCAAGGGGAGGAACGTAAGGGGCGACGCGGGGGGACATAAATGTTTTCATTTCAACACTTCAAAATCTGCAAAGTTGGAATTGTTTCATGTAGAATTAAGACCACGCCAGTTTCTAAACAAGGAGGTGTATAACGGCTATGCTCAAATTTTCTGTCAACATTTTTAATCCCATATTTAATCGTTGCTGATTTATCTGAACCGGGCTTATATGTGCACAGCTGCTGCTGTAGTTTTTACAAATAATAAAGTAATCGCCTAAATCCCAAGTGTTTGAAAGAAGTGCTATCGACAGCGCGTATCACTTGAGCGTTATCTTAAGACGACGCGTAGCCGCGCGCGGTTCACGCCTGAGGCGTCGCGACGCTCCGTCACGCGTCTGTCTAATAGCGTCGCGTAGTGACGCCTTGATGAATCGCCTCCCGTTCAATGATGGGGCGAGATAGCAGAGCCTCGGTTAAATAGACAGAGATTGAAGATGATATGCGAGTATCGACCGAGCGTGCGATTCTATAGTGCACTGTCATGGCAGGGGCGACTCAAAGTGACGTGGGGATTATATCCTATCCATTATTTATCGCGTTTTACGTGAAAAGACATCCTAAGAGCCATCCCATTATCCAGGCTAAGCCCTGTTCCGGGAAGATGCCATTAGGCGTGCATTCTTGACACGCAGTTTATTCCGAAATTGATTTCTTTTCAACACTTAAAGCTACTCGATAGAAAATGATTAAGCCTAAAAGAAAAGGCACACAATCCATTTTGATAAAAACATAGTTTTGGTATCAAGGTTCATAACGATGGGGAAGATGTAAATCCAAAGACAATTTGAAAAACATACGTTAACTTAGTGAACCTAAATATGAATCCGTGGCAGTTTTAATTGTGAACAAACATGATTTAAACATCTAAAGTAAGAACAAAAGAACAAATAAATTTGTATTTATAGAGTCAGCCCACTCATTCACATAACTAGTTTTCAAGGGGCGACATGAGACTTAAAGTAAACCCTGCCAATCCTGTCGGCGCCGACGACATTGGCGAGCGAACAAGGACCAACTTATATAAAGACCGGTAGTTTTAATAGGAAACACAGACGAAAGAAGTTGGACACGGTTCCACCTGCGGGCGGCGCCAAAATCAACTATGGACTAATTCGAAACAACCATAGAATGTATTATGTGCCACGTTACTAGGACGGCTCCAAAGTCACCGTTTACACATTTCTTAGCCAAGAATTAATTAACTCACCAGTTTCTGTGTTGATGTATATAATTAATTTTAAAATTTGTTTAATATCAAAAGCACACAATCGTACAGAATGAAACTTTCAATTTAATCCAAAAGCTAATTTTCCAGTACATACAAAAACAACAAAAATGTAACTGCATGACCTCGATTGTTTAATACGTTAACAAAACCTCGTAATATTTTCAGTGACAAGCTGATTTTTTCCCATGTCCTCGCTCGAAACCTCAGTTTCCTACGGAATGCTCCACCTAGGCGAGATTCTCTAGTCTGGTGGTCACAGCTGGCGGTGGTAGACGCGACCATTAGCGGTGTAGTATAGTTTATCCTGGCTAACTACTATATTTCACATTCGTTTAGCCTGCTTTTAAAATTAAATAACGTAAATAAAAAATACCTCCATGAATTTCAATAACAACGTGCTTTGACAAACACGATATAAACAACCAGGGGTGTTTTGTTTTAGAATGCAAGAGAACACCTCAACGCTTCGTGGAAGAGTATATAAATTGGATTAAAACATATTTTCCGCAACTTCTATAAGCGCTTGAATTTGCCGGAAGGTATGCGGATTTTAATATGTCTGGAATTTTAATGTACTGCTGTTTTCACTTTGTTTGATGTTTATATATTTGTGTTATTGTTCGCCTTGAAAAGGTATAAGCGCCAACATTAATGAAGTATCAAGAGAATCCTATTTCTGGTGGCATAGCCCTAAGACTGGATTTTACAAGGTCCCAATGTTTGAGTTTTATTGCTAAAACCTTATCTTTATTCTTGGTAGTGCCCTTTCGAAGACGATAACAAGACTGTTAAGTTAGTGTTGTTGACAATGACCTTCAACGAAGACGATACAACATTATTTTAGTGATCCTGGGAATCAGAATGCGAGCTAGACCAGCCGGTAAGGGGAGACTATATATACCTAGCGTTTCCCATACCTTGCGTCAAGGACATAGAATTTAAAACATAAAACATTGTTGTTATTAGTTCGAGGCTACAAACAAATTGTTGAGAACATTATTTTCCCATTGTTTCAACCTATGTAGTATAGAGAGCACACAGATGAACTTCCTCAGATGAAAACTGCTTTGAAAACTTTCATTGAGGGAGTTTATTTCATACTCTACTAAATTAAACCAACAATAACACTTATTTTTACCTAGTTAATAAAATAAAAGTCGAAATATACATCCTAGTTGTCCTAGATAATGTGAAGTGAACCGCAAGTTGTACTCCAAAATTTAATGGTGATCTAAAATAAAAATGCTTAGCCGGGAAATGTTTTGTAATTAAGCGAGCGAAGCGAGCGTTTCCATTTGACTCTGCCGGAAAAATTAGTCACTGGGTTTGTTTTTTTGTTTTGTTTTGTTTTTGTTTTTTTTTGTTTTTTTTGTTTGTTTGTATGTCTCGCCATAACGTTCGAACGGAGGCCTCGGATCGAGTTGAATTTTCACCCTCCCAAAACTTCGTTCTCGATTGAATGCCATTAGTTTTGTGGCAATCGTTCAAAAAGTTAAAAAGTTACATTAAAGTTAAACGAAAGTTTTTTTTTTCAAACTAAACGGCGACAAAATCTGAGATAGCCAAATCATTTTGAATGTCCGTCCGGTCACGATATGTTAATTTTATTTGATCCGATAGTAGTGTAGATGGAATTTACATTTAAAAAAAGTAAAGTTGCCATGGCAACGAAAAGACGCGCGAAGTTCTAATGCACTGCCACCTAGAAGTAATCAAAAAACTTTCGAGGAAGCGTCTATTATATGTCAACAAAGAGTTGAATAGTTTTCCCAAGGAGTCAAGGTCCTCTAAATGGCGGTGGATTTTATCCACAAGTAAAGGGTTACACACGGGTTTACCCAATACCTTGGCAATATAAATAATTAAGCGAAACGAAGCGAGCGTTTCCATTTGACTCTGCCGGGAAAAATTAGTCACTGGTTTTGTTTGTTTTTTTTTGTTTGTTTGTTTTGGTTTTTTTTTGTTTGTATGTCTCGCGATAACGTTCGAACGGAGGCTCGGATCGAGTTTTAAATTTTGACCATCCGCAAGCTTTGTTCTCGATTGAATGCCATTAGTTTTGTGGCAAAATCGTTCAAAAGTTAAAAATTACCATTAAAGTTTAATCGAAAGTTTTTTTTCAACAAACCCGGGGCACAAAATCTGAGATAGCCAAATCATTTAGAATGTCCGTCCGGTCAAGAATATTTTAAATTTTATTTTGATCCGATAAGTTGTAGATGGAAATTACATTATAACAAAAGAAACGTTGCCATGGCAACGAAAAGACGCGCGAAGTTTCTATCTAATACACTGCCACCTAAAAGTAATCAAAATAATTTCGAGAAAGCAGTCTATTATTTGTCACCAAAGAGTTTAAATAGTTTTCCCAAGGAGTCAAGGTCCTCTAGATGGCGGTGGATTTTATCCACAAAGTAAAGGTTTTCACACACGGGTTTACCCAAATACCTTGGCAATAATAAATAATATTGGAAACGCAAACGCCATAAATTTTATGTGCAATGTGGGTCTAGCTATAGCACGTGCTCGCTTATCAACGCGTCCAACTGAGCGTTTCCTAGTTAAGCGAGCGAAGCGAGCGTTTCCATTTGACTCTGCCGGAAAAAATAGTCACTGGTTTTTTTTTTTTTTTTTTTTTGTTTGTTTTTTTTTTTTTTTGTTTGTATGTCTCGCGATAACGTTCGAACGGAGGCTCGGATCGAGTTGAAATTTTCACCATCCGCAAGCTTTGTTCTCGATTGAATGCCATTAGTTTTGTGGCAAAATCGTTCAAAAAGTTAAAAAGTTACATTAAAGTTAATCGAAAGTTTTTTTTTCAAACTCAACGGCGACAAAATCTGAGATAGCCAAATCATTTAGAATGTCCGTCCGGTCACGAATATGTTAATTTTATTTTGATCCCATAAGTAGTGTAGATGGAAATTACATTATAACAAAAGTAACGTTGCCATGGCAACGAAAAGACGCGCGAAGTTTCTAATGCACTGCCACCTAGAAGTAATCAAAATACTTTCGAGGAAGCAGTCTATTATTTGTCAACAAAGAGATTAAATAGTTTCCCCAAGGAGTCAAGGTCCTCTAGATGGCGGTGGATTTTAAAGTAAAGATTTAAACACGGGTTTACCCAAATACCTTGGCAATAATAAATAATACTGGAAACGCGAACGTCGTAAATATTTAGATTTAAAAAAATGTGCAATGTGGGTGCAAAGCTATAGCACGTGCTCGCTTATCAACGCGTCCAACTGAGCGTTTCCTAGTTGTAGTATATATACCTACTAAAAAATAAACACATCTTTTCTGAAGTTACATTTTTTTACATTCCCAAAACCATGAATTGCTCATCCAACCAAGAAGATATAGGTCATGAAGCTTTCATTTAAGTCCATCTCGAATGTTCTCTTTGCGATCACTTTTGATCCAATAAGAGGCAACTCTTGAAGGAACTCTCGAGTTGATTGGAATTCGTTTCATCTTTCACCGGTCATTGCGTGTTCTTCTTCTTCTCTTCTCGGCCACAGCGAGTCGAGACAATTTGACGCCGCCTTTTGTTTTTCCTTCGTCTTCCGGAGCATCCGAGCTGACTTCCCTCCCTCCCCTTGCCACAACTATCGCGCCAAATTCATCTCAGCTCATTTCGACGTCTGCGAATAAATGAACGGTGTGCTGAATACCGGATGTGCAGTATTTCATACATTGTTAGACAGACAGTTTCTTCCTCTTCCATTTCCAATACATTTCATAACGGAGATGGTAAGTCGATTTATACGAACTCAATTTTATGAAGGATTGATACAAGATTACAACATTGAAGATACAAGATTGAACAATACGGTAAATAACAAGGAGTCTTACGATTGTCAAATCAAAAATATTTAATCAAAATAAAGATTTATTTGAATTATAAGATATCAAGCTCTTATAACGAAGTTTATAGTAATGCACATTTAAAAACTCAGTTATAATGTTGAATTGGTTGCGGTTCATCTGGAGAATTCTACGATTTGAAATGTCAGTAACGGTTAATATTTTTGCCTTAAAATAATATTCATTACACATAATTTAAAATTATTCTAGTTCGTATAATATTTGTATAATAGTGATGTACACCATGCCTTCAATGTCAATACACGGGAATACAATAGGCTCTCGTTGGCTTTGATCGGGTCAATCGGCTCTTATCCGAAGTAAACCTAGTGTTTTCGGCTCTAATCGGCTCTTACCCGAAGTAAACCAAGTGTTTTCGGCTCCTCTTATCCGAAGTAAACCTAGTGTTTTCGGCTCTAATTGGCTTTTCCCGAAGTAAACCAAGTGTTTTCGGCTCTAATCGGCTCTTACCCGAAGTAAACCAAGTATTTTCGGCTCTAATCGGCTCTTACCCGAAGCAGCGCCGAGTCTCGAAACACAGACTTCCGGTTCGATCTAATTAGGCTCGATCAACTCGATAACAAACTTCCGCAGCAGCGTCTCTACGTTTGTGTTCACAGTACACGTAGCAGCCAGGGTGAGAAGAGGCGCGAGTTGAGAGGATATGGGACATGACTTC
This sequence comes from Sweltsa coloradensis, assembly GCA_024449915.1. Taxonomy (NCBI): domain Eukaryota; kingdom Metazoa; phylum Arthropoda; class Insecta; order Plecoptera; family Chloroperlidae; genus Sweltsa; species Sweltsa coloradensis. Next base: position 161,311 of record JAMZAV010001239.1, read on the forward strand.
TAGGCATATTCTTGCTCACTTGGCTGATCGATACCACAGCTGTTGAAATTGTTCACCGTTATCATGGAAGCGGAAACGAAGAGATTTATAGTTACACTTTTTCGTTTATTTCACGTACGTCTTCTTAAGTTTAAAGCACAAGACATAAGTACCCTGAATAACTCTTGGCTCTTCATGTTAGAGCGCCACTCCCCTTGAAGATTATTGAATTGCGTTTGCTATCACGAATCTATCGTATACTTGAAAGATGAACATGTTCACTCCAGCGGTTTGTTCACTGCGGGAGTTGCCCCTCGTCTGTTTGTTGGGTCTCTTACTTGAATTAATTACTCAGGCCACTTACTAGGGAATCTTTCTAACAAATCCCGTCCTTCAATTAATAAATGTCCCAACTCGGGCTTTGCACGTCTTTCATTAATGTGCATTCACTCTTTTCTACCTCTCCTTTGGAAAATAAGAATAAAGTCCTTTTTATTTTTTTTTTCTTTGTTCTGGCATTGGATTCTTCAGCGGAACATTTATCATTCTTTTTATATTTACTTCAAAGATTTCGTCCACTGTGTCTGTATATGTTTTCCAAGTTTGGCGTTTTTGTCTTACTAGTTCTAAATTTTCTTTCATCTAGATAATATAAAGGACATTTAGATATATCGCTATTTTCGAAGTAAACCACTAAAGGACTGCGCTTTCTCGCGCTGTCTACGGATTTAAGCTCCAAATGTTCAATTGGTTGTCCAAAGACTGGCGCCATTCGCGCTTCCGGGCGGACCTAATTGAGGACGATTGTGTTTCCTATGCGATACAGCGAGTTAGACAAGGAGCCAGGGATAGGCGCCTTTAATTAAGCGTCGTAAAATAAAACTATTCACTCAATAACGCTAATGTATTAATTTAAATTTTGTATCGTTATATTATTATGTTACAAAAGGATTTTACTTTGGCTATAATGACTTCGTAAAATCGAGAATAAAAACCTATATAAATTTAAATACAACTGTCATAATGCAAAACATTGTGTGTTCAAATTTTTACGAAAACAGACTGAAAATGTGATAACTGGAACATCTCAACAACCAACAATAAGAAATGTTATACTTTCGCGGCCAGAATATATTAAAAATGTGTGAAACGGGTCATTTCACCTCGTAGCGTATTTACGCTTACTTGTGTGTGAGTTCGACGTTTCGGAACCATCATCATCAGGAGACTCGATCACCCACAACCACAAGGCAGTGTAAATATACGCGACGCGGTGAAATGACCCGTTTGACACCTTTTGTAATAATAATCTTTCTGGAAAAGGGAATAGGGATCATTAATACATCGATGCAACTCGTATAACGGGTAGTATTATTATGCATTCCGCATGTTGTTACCGAATTCTTATACACAACATGCATACGGATATACACGAATAGCAAATCTTAAATTCTTTTCTTATGATTTTATCTGGAACCTTTTTTTATTATTCCACTTAATTAAGGATCACGTTCTGTACATTAAAATAAGATTTTATCCTAAATTGAAGAATATTTTCATTTATAAGTAAGTATAAGCTAAAGGTTTTACACATAATTAGTGCGATGAAACAGGTCGTGACGCCATCTTTTTTTTTCGAGTAATAAAATCCCTAGCTTTTAGCATATTATTCAAAATTGTTGCTTTAAAATAAATGCTGTTTCAACTTGCCGTAAAGTCAGTTATCGTTTGCATTATTCAATATTACAACTTATCTATTCTGGATTATTTGCAACATAATTTCCAAGTCTTCCAAGTCCTGATTTTTAATTGCTTTTCCAGGAGGTTTGCGGTAGAATGTATTCATAAACGATTCTCTTGTTATGGAAGAGAACTCGTCGATCTTTGTATTACAATATAAGTTACAATATTACGTAGAATTTATGTAATAGCGATATTAAACGAATACCTTTGCTTTCCGTATACTAAAACCACTATTGGGTACATGAGACTTCACAGTTAAAAACTAATTAGCACGTAAACATCTCAACTATAAAACTTTGGCTCTCAACAAATGCCATCGCATTGTACATTACGAATCAGTAACTTATCACCGGCGGATCGGGACTTACATTGGAGATTTCCCTCACGTTCTCTATTCCTTAGTTTGCGTTCCCTGGTGCAGCTCTCCATAAACCTCCCCACTCTTCCTCGTTCTTCTCTGCTCCTATACCTTACTACTTACTTACTACTGGGCTGGTCCATCCGCGCGTTAGGCTTGTACGTGCTTTGAGCTTCCTTTACAGTTTACACCAAGCCTAAACTTAACTCACATCGACGAAAAAGTTTATAAAATGGTCGAGATTGCCTATAAATTGCTTGAACCGTATTTTTATATTAAAATATCCCCATAAGCTTTACGCAAAATCCCACGACTTTTGCCAAAATACTCGTGACGCTTTTCGCTAACCATTTGATTGTCATTTTTTAAAGTTGTATGTATCCGAAGCTATACAGAATACATAAGCAATACCTATTATGCAAAAGCAGTTTTGTAGGAACTAAAACTTATACTTTTATGCAAGTCAATCCGAAAATTTACAAATCCATCTCAGCAAAATCAATTACACATACGAGAGTGTATATCCCAATTAATGAAATGGAGAAATAAAACTTTTACGTTTGTATAAACTTGTAATATGCAGAGTTGGGTTTGGGTACTAAACTGCCTCGAGTTGTCGGGTCGGGTTGGGTCAGGCATGGTAAAGTTGGCCTTTACAACAAAGAACTGCTTTTTAGTAAAGTAATGGATAATGAATTCTACTTGTGAAGAATATAACATTAAAAAAATGATCCACATTCATTTTATATTATCTGGATTTTCACTGACTAGCATTGTGTATATTATTTTGTAGAAATTGTATGGACCGGCAACTCCATTAGAAAAGTTTGTAAATCTTGGACCGGCACCTCCACCACCACCTCAAAAATAAACTTTGTGTTACCCGTAAAATATCAAAAACCTTTTTTTACTTTCGGGTTGGCCCCCAAATACCCGAACCGACCCTAAATTTCGGGTACCCGCACCTTTCTAGTGACTACTATAGGTGTGAACGGGCGAGACAAATAATAACTAGGCCTGTAGAATTATTACTAAATGAATCTAAATGTAATATCTTTTATTTATCATTTGCACTTCGGGAAGAGAATTTATTTTTAAGCATAATAAAATAAGATTCCTACGGCTTCTTACATTATCACGAACGTTTTGCACCTAGTCTATTTGTGACGGAACTTCATCTGTTTACAATTACACTTTACCCCATGATGAACGGTTCTTGAGATTGACAAAAACGAGTTAATTATGCATGGGTCTAATAGTGGCTACACTCTCCTCTCTTCGCCAGCAGGACGTGATTACCCCGTGCAGCGCTCTTGACGTTGTTAATTGACAGTCTCTGTACTGCGCAGGCGTTGAATTCCTCGAGAGCTCTCCGCTCAACGAGGTCACTGCATGACTAGAGGCTTCGCTTTGGTCGCCCTGCCAGTGTCGACATCCCTTTGATCTCATAAAATGCCACGGCAAGGGCTGGCTCACCACATGACCTTCCCTTCGGCACCCTCTCTGGGGCTAGGGGAGGTGGAGGGGGGGATATAGGTCAATCTGAGTCTAGCTACGGCTACGACCCTGCCTGCAACGCCGTTTGAAAAGTGCTTTTTTAGATCAAAAATAATTTCGAGGAAAAGCAATCTGCATGAGAAAGGAAATGTCGCAAAAGAAAAGAAATGAGTTAGGGGAGTGGAAAATGTGAGAGTTTTTCTATTAGAGATGTCACAATTCCACGGCAATATTGTCATATTGTCATATACAGCTGTGCAATTCACCTAGGTACTGTCGTCTCGTACGAGTCCATGTTAAATCACATCCTCTTGAAACTAGAATAAACAGAAGAAGTTTAGCACAGCACAGAATCTAGGTGCCCGTTAGGGCGCCGCAGCCAAGCCGCGGTGCGCTACACACTCAAGCACCTTATACACCAAGCAGAGTTGGGGTGATTTCGAGGTGTTACCCAGCCGTCATGTAACGTGATGTGAACTTGAAAACTATCACAATCGAGGGGATTTAGGTACCTGACAACACATGCCAAATTTTATTGGGGTACGATTATTCCTTCTTGGTGAAAAAATGGCTTGAAACATGCTCAAAATCACTTTAAGGATGTTAGCTACTGCTACTACTGCTACTACTGCTACTGCTAACATCTAATACGTCGGCCCGCGATTCTGACCAGACGGGTGGGACTACAATGTTCATATTTTACATGGACATTAAGGTTATAGAAATATAGTCTCTTTTGAAAAAAAAAGTTGAAAAAGTTTGTTGGAAGGCTTCCAAATAAAGGTTTTAAAATAAGCCTTAAACACTTGGCATACAATCAACAAGTAACCATAGTTACTTGACACTTGTTGACGGTATAAGCAGAGTTAGGCGGGAAAGTGCGATACGTAAACAAATAGCGGACATTTAAAATTTTTCTTCTTTGTGTTGGAACGAGAAAAGGTGTCATTATACTCTCATAAAACAAATCAGAAACCGTCCCTGGCCTAGGCCCAGATGTGGAAAATTATTTATAATGCAAAAGTGTAGGTCTAAAGTTCCATTTGGCTATAGGACTAGTAAAATTCATACTTACATTACATGTTTGACAAGCCTAGCCAACCTATGCCAGCACAACATTGCTCTGATATGAACTTGCTCATCTGTTTGTTTACATAATTGCAACAATCAAATCATTTCATACAACTTGTCTTTCGATTGGTCCGCGTTTATGAAGGCACTGCCATCTAGAATAATAATATAGAACTTTTTCGAGCTCTTTGCTGTACGCAAATCTTTTTAAAGTGTTTGGATTTCGTGATACTCTTTCAACCATAGACATCCTATATAATTGGCTAGACCAGCAGTCGGTGGTCCACTTCCGGTACAATTAGGAGCCATCTTAAAATGACAGTTTACATGTTAATCAAATGGGAGCGATTTGTGGCCAAATAGTTCTCAAGATTGCCGCCAGGTTGACAGGTAAGCATACTAGCCTTTAACACCAAATGATTACTAAATTCCCTTATGCAATCACTTCGTATTGTTTCTTTTGTTTAATACCATGCTGCACAAGCTAAAACCATATCAAACAATCCAGTAAAATACTTTATTGCATTAAAAAAGCATAAATTAAAACACCAAATCGCCATCTTGAAATGGGCCGGTTGAGTCTTCAATTTGCTACGCTCGCGCCTGTGCGGAGGTATAGGAGACTGCTAATCTAGCCTACTATAGGGGTTTAATATCAATGCTTACAACTCACAACCCATGACGTTTTCCACGATACCGTTCAAGAATACCAATTCCTTCGAAAACGAAAACGACTTCGTTTTCAAATTGCGTTTTCAACTCATCTCCCACGAACTCAAGAATTGGGGTCCAGTCCTTATACCGTCGTTATACCATGGTTATACCACCTATACCCAGGATGTACATGAATCCGGGTCTAGATATTTTACATCCTATATTGTTACTGCTAATACCATAGAATTTAAATCAACTTTGATAAAAAACTTATATTTTAGCAAATAATTTTGTAATGGAACTTGAAAAAGTAATGAGATCACACACATAACAAAAACTTGTAGAAATACAGCCAAACCTTACACACTCAAAAGGAATGAGATCTAAAAAAAGGGCCAAGCTCATCTACCCTTCCACATAAACGTACAGTGTCCCATAACAGCATCCTCGAAAAGCTTGGCAAAATAGAATTTGCATGTTATTACGTTTAAATTAATTAGAAAAAAAGAACTTGGATAAACTATTACGTTAAATTAATAATCGCAAATTCTATTTTGCCAAGCTTTTCGAGGATGCTGTTATGGGACACTGTACGTTTATGTGGAAGGGTAGATGAGCTTGGCCCTTTTTTTAGATCTCATTCCTTTTGAGTGTGTAAGGTTTGGCTGTATTTCTACAAGTTTTTGTTAGTGTGTTTCGGAATACACCAATCCGAATGAAATCATTGAACCCACTTCGAAATAAAAACAAATATGATAGAGAATTCTTGCACTTAAAAGTGACGAACACAGAATTCAAAATCTTACAATTATGAAAATACAATGTTTAGTAATTACATTACTGTAATTTTTCATTAACTTTGAACAAAACTTAGTTTTAGTAAACATAAATTTGTGTGTAGTTTTCAAAAACAGTGTTATAAGCTTGCAAAGCAAAACACTGATTACACTTATATCGATTTATTTCAAATATTTACTTAACTAGTAGTTCATTGTTGTGTCTGAATCTATGTAATTAGATTTATTTAGTTGTCCTCCTTCGTAAATCAGTTTTTAACTGAACAGGATAGAAGTCAAATAAATAAATAAACGATTCTCATCATAAGGTACTATCTGTCTTTAGGAGGTAGTACTGTCGAACTTCCAAGATCCATGGCGATGGCAGGCTAAACCTTAATGTTTTCAGGGCAAGCGTCCTCAAATTGATGAGTCTCACTAACAGACACGGGTAAAATGGACTCTCCTTGAAAAGCATTGATCTCGCTGCTCCCATCTTGTAGGGCCGTTTAGCTCAAGGCGCACTGATGTGAGAATAAAGACCGCCTTTGACCCTCCTTTCAGGCTGGAATGTGAAGCAGTTTTCTCTTACAACATTTCTGCAAAGGAGCACATTTTCAGTGATGGAGTAAATGTCCACGGGAAATATAAACATAACTTTGATGTATTACGAAAATGTTTGTATAGAAACGGGTGGTACGAAATTTATAGCGTTTTTATTACTTCAATTTGGCAATGAAGTTTCTTATTATATTAACCTCCAGGCAGAAGAAGGGTCATACAAGAGTCTATCCATTTCCATTCTTCTTCTAAACCAGCACTGTTTACTGTAGATTATACTTAACAATGATAATTGTAATAACTCAGACATTGAATGAATGAATGCTACTGCAAAGAAATTGTCTTCCGTTGTAAAAAAAAATTTAAAAAATACTGTAAAAATACACGCATTACCTTACACGAATAATTTAAATTAAAAATTAAAACTACAAATATGTATTTAGAATCTTTAGTCACATAACTGATTTTCAGTGAGGGACATCAAATTTTCCAGGCCGACGCCTTTGACTAGCAAACGATGGCCAACTAGTGACCGGTATTTTCCAAAGAAGATACAACCGGCCAACAATTAAGTTGGCCACGATAAACTATGATTTTGATGAGTGCCAACAAGATTTTAATATCGAGTATTATGGGTTATCGTAACCGATGAATGAATTAACCATGGGTTCAACTTCAACTTATATTCAACTTATATATATATAATATTTCAACCGGAAATATAGGGGTTGTATGTATTTTATAAATTAGCAATCGAACAAATCGAGACGAAATAAAAGTCAATTTTCATTCCTACTTTCAATTCAGCGCTATCTGCGGCCTCATCGGAGAGCCGTGTCCGTGAGTCGACTCTGAAAGTAGAGACCTCTGAAGTACATGAATTACAATTTGAATAGGTTTGACCTTTTGAGCGTAACGCGTTCCCTGTGATTTCTACAGGCCATTGGGTGGGGTTTCGGATCCGAGTAGGACTATAAATAGTGAGGGGTGGGGATTTGCCGACGTTACTTTTGTTGTTGGAGGAGTGGGGGTAGGTGAGGGGGTATCAGTTACAGGACAGTTTGGAAGGATCTGGAACACGAACGTTCCGCGGGTGAAGGCAACGTGATCGGCGTCCTCCTCCTGTCGGGGAATGTTATACCGAGGAGAGGAACACGCCTGATTGAAGTCGAAGTCATGTTCCAGACGTGGAAGTGGTGCTTTGATCAACAGCGAACTAGCGGAGAGAACGTGGCCTCAAACAAACGCACGAACAACTTGCACCTTTACGTTCGCCTCTTTTGAGGAGGAGTTGTAACAAGGAGGCTTTGATGTTAGCCTAAGGCGCGCATGTATTGGAAGAGTTTTTAAAAATCATTTTAACAAAAAGAACACGTGCAATGCAAGATATAAATTGGAATATTTGGTGAAGGCAAAGTTTGGATCTCGCTTTTAAGAAAATAACTCACAATCTGAATAAACTGTTTGCTTTTGTCTATAATTTTTTATGCAAAATAAAATTCACCAAACGATTCGAAACTCTTTTTTCGTAAATGCATATTACAGGAATCGAGCTTCTAGCTAAGATCCTCAGTCACGAAACAACTGGCGTCGTATCAAATACAATCCCTACAGCAAAAAATTCACGACATGTGATGTAACCATTCATTTAGCATTGCGTACAGCTGGAACAACACAAAACAAATTGTACGAGAACGCCTGAAAAGGCGCGTTCGTACTTTTCGAACTAAGTATACATTTTTGTTCGATCAATATAATTATTTGTGTGCACACTCACAAAGGTGATGACTATCCACGTATATTATTTGTTTTGGAATTGGTATCGTTAGGTCACATGAAATTTGAAAATACTTGCTATACGGGATACATGTTATAAGTGGACTTTGAGGGCTCGCATGACAAAATCTGCGAATGAAATGGGGAAAATGACTATGCACGAGAGATCGGTATTAGCTATCTGCCGGAGAGTGAAAACAAAAAGAATCAACATGTAATTCGAAAAAATACGAAAGTGCTTTCCTCTCAACGCTGAGCTAACCCACACTTCAAGGCCAGAATAATTGAGCAATTGCTTACAGAAATACGTCTAAATGGTGAAGGAATACAGCCAGAAGACACGATAGGAAACTCGAAATTGTAAAGGTTCATCTATGCTCCTATGCTATTCAGTTTTCTGTATACCTTTGAAAATGTTTTGTTGTTAATTTTAAAAAATGCATTTATGACTATCTTCTACCCACCTTCAGTGTATTTTGTAGTAAATAGATTGCATACAAAACAACTCTAAGGGGCAAACAATCATAGACCTAAGCTTAATAAAGAACATTGTTAACGCGATCATTAGTCAGAATTTTTTCGAGAATATGTTTTAAGATGGATAACATGGACAAGATAGGACTAACGAGCATCGGGACGTGCCTTCTTTAACAACTCACCATCCTAGACCTACGACTTCGCCGTTAGAAGATGCATCAATCGTTTTCATAAACCTCCATTCTTCTCCATGGTAATTAGCACCGCCATCTGTGGCCAATCTTCCTCGTAAATTCCACCCTCATCCAATTTTCCCCCTCAAATATCTTTTTTGTCCAAACTTCCTCCCGCAAAAACATACGACAAAACCGGATTTGGCCGGGGACTTAACTCGAACGAAGCCTCGGGTCTCCAGAACAATTAGCTGAATAACCACGGTCATTTCTGAGTCATCGCACAGAAATGAAATACGTTGTGCAGTGGCCGGGTTATCAAGAGGAGAATATAGTAAGGGATTCACGTTTAGGACGGTGTATTTTGATTTCGTTCTTTTTTTAACTCCTTTCTGTTACATTATTCTATTTTAAGACATTTTGTCTGATTGGTTGCATAGTAAAAATAGTTTTAAAATTGAAAAAATGCGAGTAGTTTTACATGGGAATTTACTGCCATCTTTAAGATATGAGGTATGAATACCATACTTTAAACATTAAACATGAATATTATATCGAATAAAAGCAGTTATGTATCCGCGAAGCAAGTGAACATCAGAGAGCGGACAAAGAGAAAAAATGAACCAACACTTTTATCTTTTATTCTAATTTCGTTTACAAAACAGCACAATAATAAAATGTAGCCAAAGGCCCACTTTGGTATGTAGTAGAAGTGTTCGTGTGTAGGTTTGTATACACTAAGTTATCTAGCGAACCGCGGACTAGCCGCTAACGATCTTCGACTTCTGGCGGCCGAAGTTAACTGTAGTTTATGCTCCTTGGAAAAATTGCAAGGTAAAAATTACATAATTGTGTAAGCTTTTTTTTGGATTTGCCTTCACAAGTTATAATTTGATACTGTGACAACGCCATGGTTTGCTATGGTATTGGTTTCTACTCTAACGTGTTCATATACTATCTGACCTCATTTTGAATCGTGTTAATATATATGCACAAAAGAATCCTTACATGAGTTGACAAAATTAGAATAATAAGATCGCTTATTCAGATCACGTAGAGAAATTTCACCCAAATGTCGCCTTATCTCGAAACCCTCTTCCATCAGGTAACTTCGTGCCCGTACGTGACTCACGGGTACTCGACCTAGATAAGTGAAGCTAACCTCTTGAACGTTGCATTACACCTCGTCTAAAGCCACCCTAATTACGACTAACATAATCTGTGTGCACAGCCTGTGATAGAATCAATGAGCCCATCGCCACGTTTAGTCAGCGATACAGTGTGCAGGGCGGTGGATGTTTGCACAGCCTCGTGGATCGAGGTTCGGTGGGCGGTGAAATCGTAACGAGGGCGTCTTGTCAACAGTGAGGGAATGTTTCGTCATTAGACCTTCGACAAGAATCACTTTGTTGAGTAGTAACATCCAACGACATTTGCTCATACTTACCATAAAGGTGATGAGCGAGCTTTGAATGACATGTCGAATAGAATTTTAAAGCCTGCTTGATATATAACGGAGTCAAGCACTTTGGATTCAATTCACTGGCAGCTAGAGACGGATCAGTTCTTGTCAAGATATTGTGAGAGTTGGAATGTCCAACCAAATACCTTAGGTTGTGTTCCGTAAAGGCGACCGGCCCGACCATTTCTGGGCTCGGCTGGGAAATTGTTATTTCATTGTTTCACTCAACGTCTGATTGTTGGGTACTCCCTTTGGGCTCCGAAATGGTGCTTGCATCTACAAGGCCGTGTTTAATGAAAGTTGTGATTATCTCGTTAAATTGTCTACATAAATCATATCATTTACTAAATAAATGAATGATTTGAATGAATGAATGAATGAATTATTGTCTACCCATGTTATTACAGGAACATGTCGGAAGTTGACATTATTCCATGTTTTTCCCAATGAAAGAATTTGAAATAACCGCGCTTTCTTAAAGACCAGCCCACGACCGGAATAAAACTGTGGGCTTCTTGGTCTCGACCACAACAGTGAAACAGCAACGCATCGCATACTTTTTCTTGCAAATCTGATCTGCCCATTGGTGCGAATTGGGGTTTTACTTAAATTCCATTGGTCGCAGACTGGTCGTTCTGGTCGCCTTTGCGGAACACAACCTTAGAAGATAAAATACGATCTTCTCAAGGGAAATATGGACGACAACAAATAACGAACAATCCGAGGTAGTTTCAAGCCAATTCACCTCCGCGCCACCAGCGCCACTACTAACAACAATAGTCCGTGGAACAAGCGTAAAAACATTTCAAATCCGGAAACCAGCACCAAAATTTTAGGAGCAGGTAAAAGACTTATTTTTTGAATGTTATTTTCACGGGGGACACGCAGGTAGCAAATAAGTCACCTGTCATGGCGTCCACAAGATGGCCGCCAAAATAATCTTAAAATTCCCTGTAACTCAAGAAGTAATCATCAGATTTGGATAAACTAAGCTTTGTTTTATTCGGTTTTTAATGCTCTACCAAAAATGTCACTAGAAATTTTGCCGTAAATGCAATATTTTAATATATTTATATATTATTACAAGGGTATTGCAATTATAGCATTTTTTGGTATATATCTAATTATTTATACGAAGAATTCGCTAGATTGTCAAAAAATTTTTTCAGACTATGCTAAATAACGCCAATAAATCCAAAATTTAAAGTCCCGAAACGAAATTCTTGTAACTTTTTGTTTTATTAATTAATTAAATTAAGCATTAATTAAATCCCAATTAAAATTTTCCTTATTCACTTCCCAAAATTTCACGTAGTGCATCACACAAAAACAATATGACCACAATAAACCAAAAAAATTTATTTTAAAAAAATTTAAATTTCCCAAATCACTTGCCCTATTAATTCAAATAATTAATTATTAAAATAATGACAATAATCTCAAAAATTTTGTAAAATTAACACAATGTAGTCGACCTTGGAATCATTTTAAAGCTAGTTTTAAGGCGAAATAAATTTAATGAAAAAATTAATTTTTAATTAAATTAACCCCAAATTAATTACATTTTAGTTAAAATATAGTACCACTTTTGACATATGTATTGTTTGTTACTAAACTTTGTCGTCGTCATAAAATAACTCTTTACTGCATAATGCCTGAATCGATGCATGTCCAAAAAATCCTATAACTTAAACCCATAATAAGAAATTAAATGAAGAATTACTTATACTCAAAATTGTTATTGTACTCAATTAACACATACAAAATGCCAACAGGTTATCAATTAAAAAATGCGATATAATTTTAAAAATTTATAGTCCAAATTAATTCTCTACTTTCCGTTAATTAGAATTAATGAAGAATTAAATTATTGATTTAATCACCATTTGTTTGTAAATTAACACAGCCAAACTGGAACCATTTGCAAGCTTATTTTTCAGGAAATTATTTTGTGGGAAATTCAATTACGAAAGTAGCATGAACTTTAAATTTGGGATATTAATTTTAAAATTATACGCATTGTTTTTATTTGATAACTCTGTTGGATTTTTTTGTGTTAATTGAGGACAATAAATTATTTAGAATAAGTAATTTTCATTTAATTTCTTAATTAATCGGTAAGTTATAGGAATTTTGTTTCGGGACATGACAATTCGGATTCATTGGCATTATGTCCCGTAAAGTAGTATATTTTTATGACGATCGATCGGGTTTTTGGTATACATAACAATACATATGTCAAAAGGGGATTATTTTAAATAAAATGTAATTAATTTGTGATTAATTAATTTAATTAATTAATTTTTTCATTACATTATTCGCCTTAAAACTACTTTAAAATGATTCCAATGTCGACTTACTTTGTTAATTTTACCAAATTTATTTAAATTATTGTCTTATTTTTAATTAAAATTTAAATTTTTTGAATTAATGGCAAGTGATTGGAATTAATTTTTGGAACTAATATTTTTTTGGTTTATTGTGGTGATATTGTTTGTGTGATGCACTACGTGAATTTGGTAAGTGAATAAGAAACTTATAATTGGGATTTAATTAGCTTAATTTAATTAATTAATTAATCAAAAGTTACAAGAATTTCGTTTTGGGACTTTAAAAATTTTGGGTTTATTGGCGTTATTTTTGCATAGTCTGAAAATTTTATGACAATCTAGCGAATTCTTCGTATAAATAATTAGATATATACCAAAAAGTGCTATAATTGCAATACATTTTAATAATTAAATATAATTAAAACTATTGCATTTACGGCAAAATTTCTGTGACATTTTTGTAGAGCATTAAAAACCGAATAAAACAAAACTTGTTTATCCAAATCTGATGATTACTTCTTGAGTACAGCAATTTAAGAAATTTTTTTTGGCGGCCATCTTGTGGACGCCATGACAGGTGACTTATTTGCTACCATGCGTGTCCCCCGTGAAAAAAACATTCTAAATATGTCTTTTACCTGCTCCAAATTTTGGTGCTGGTTTCCGGATTGAAATGTTCCTATAGTTTTAGCAGCTTGTTCCACGGACTACAACTCCTCTCACTCCGGAGAACCCCCTTGTATTATCACACGCAACTCTCTCCCACCTCATTCATCTTTGTGTGGGATTCCCTGATCCGCGAGACCTTGAGAGCTACACGTGGGGTGGCTGGATCTCTCTCTCACTCCGGGGAACCCCCTTGTCTTATCACACGCAACTCTCTCCTGGCCCTACTCTAGCCCAAACTCAAGTTTATAATTATAATTCTAGTTACGAGCGCATCTGTATCCACATATTTAATCTCACGCAAAGGAAAAAATTTAGTACTAAATTTAATAAATGGTTAGTATTAAAATATGAGTAATACTTTTTCAACAAAGTGTACTGGGGTGAAGTCTTTGATGTAATTTGTTCATCCCATTTTTATTTTATTTTTATATCATACTTAAAGAATATTATTGAATTTTCCAAATAAATGATGAGACTAGTGATGAGACTAGAGAGATGAGACTAGATTGTAGTCTACATCGCACGTCGATCGGGTCTTTGTTGTGACAATGTTTGTCTGCCTGTTGACTGTCGTCTGTATGTCGTCTGTTTGATGCCATACGGAAAATGAGCAAAATCTATCGCGATTTAAACCTAAATGAAATAATAAATTGAAAAATAGTCTGCAAATGAGTAGAAATTTTTAAGAAAAAGGTTTTGTTTAGGAGATTAATTTTCTGTATTTGTTTTTACTTTTTTGACAGGCTGTGAAAATTGCTTGCAGTGACGAATGTGTATCGAATCTTGCACGCTCAAGGTACCCCTAAATAGAGCTGGGAGATTGAGTTAACCTTGCAATCTTTACACGTATCGTACCGGCTATGTTTTCCATAGTATTGTTTTCATTTTAAAACATGTTCTATACTTTTTTTAAATACAGTCCAGAAATTTCAAAATCTTTTGGGGTTTGAATCCATGTCTTCCACATTTCGGGTATTTTCGGGCGCCTTTGCCAACTAGAATTGGAAAACGCCAAAGTCGTTGCTAGACGAGTTAGCGAGTCATGTGTTGAGTACCCGGGAACATTTGCTTTTAAGTTGATTGATATAAAGGTATAAATTATAGGGTTTTGAGTTTAGTTGGTATAAGGGCGCGTCAACTGTAAGGCCATAATGCGCCACTCTAGCCTATGATAATTTAAGGAGAAAAGACCCATGCTCGATCCGGCCTTAGGAATATGGATGAAAGGGAATGATACCGGGTACTCATCAAATAAATCTCTCACTCGTCTAACAGCGACTTTGGCGTTTTCCTAGTTATAAGTATATGCATATCCTGTTTTGGAATAAACCAATGAATTTTAAATGCAAAGCTATCTCAATGTCGTAAACCTCTCGATATACGTTTTGAAATAACATCTACAACAGTTTCATTTAAATGAAACTCTTCATAAAAATTTAATTTTTGGGCACCCTCAGCCCATGTTGACGCGAAACTAAAAACAAAACAAAGCAATTCGAAGCGGGATTTGATTGCATGTTCGTTGCTCCCCCTGCCCCGATTCTGTTGATTGATTGTGTTATCCCACGGGAGGCTACTGACGGCTCTTTCACACATGAGCGGAGCGTCCGATGAATACGTGATGACGCGAGAGCGATAACCATTCAAGTGTGGTGTTTACGATTCAGATTCATCAATATAAACAATATTGTGTTCATATTTTCAAAACACGGAGGATGTGAATCCAGATGACTTACTTTTAATTATTTATCTTTAAATATGTAATCAACATTACGTGTAATTATCTTGTCGTTCACACACCGTCTGAATGACGTAAACGGTACAAATCGCTACCTTCATTGCCCGACTGTGGTAACTCAGGCGGCACGTGGTCGACTTTGATTTGAGAGGTCAATGGTTCGAATCCCGCCTACGGCAATACTGACAGAAAGATTATCCCAAGTTTTTTTTTCAGTCTCTAGGGCGATTGACGGGAATATCTTCCTAAACCGCCCTACGATTCTCCCCTTATTATGATTATAACTCCACACCAATTAAACTTATGTGTATCCCACAGCGCGCATCCTTACGAAAAAATAAGTAGTGTATCATTGTTGTCAATATTTCAGATAACTGTCTGCATAATTATGATGTGAAGAGTGTATTTATGCAAAATTATTGTTAGCTAATAGATTAGAGTAGGTAATTAATTGATAGTTCTTTATAGTCCTCAAAAAAAGTGTATCTAGCAGAGCTCAAATATTTGCAAATTTGTATTCTTTAACGCGCATTATGTCTATAATTGAGAATACTAATAATTATTAACAACTCACATTCTAACGAGTAAGTAAAACCACTAGCTATCAGAAAGTGCGGCAGAAATACGAAGTACTTTACCTGTCATGTCACGTTGCAAATTTTACGGTTTTGTATATTATTTCAAAAACAATATTGTAGAAACTATACACAGGGAATCATTAGCTTAAGGGCAATCCCTAGACGCAAATATGATTTTTAAATAATGCAGTAAAGACTTCTGAAAAGTTATAGAATGTATGAGGGGCTTAATAAAAAAGCGTATTATTTTTTTTGAAATTTTTTGACGGGACATAACCTCAGAATCAACAATTATATTCAAATTACTGGAATCAGTTGTTCAAGTTCAAAATTGAATTTTGAGCAGCAGTTTTTTTGTATATTGTTTCTACACTCCTTTATCTTCAACCTAAATATAAGGATTATTGGTTGAATATGGTTTATTGCGTTGCCCAATTTTTTTCGCCTGCCGGTACAATTTAAATTTTGTACTGTTTAACGGAAAAAATCGTGCAACGCTTGAAACCACATAAAACCAATGATCCTTATATTTAGGTTGTAGATAAAGGAGTGTAAAAAACAATATGCAAAACACCGCTGTTCAAAATTCAATTTTGAACTTGAACAACTGATCACAGTAATTTGAATATAATCGTTGATTCTGAGGTAATGTCCTGTCAAAAAAAATTTCAAAAAAATAATCCGCTCTTTTATTAAACCCCTCTTACTTTACAACTTACTTTTCAGGCGTTTTTACTGCATTCTTTAGAAAACATATTTGTGTCTAGGGATTGCCCTTAAGCAAGCTCAGAAATCTTCATGGAAATATGTTGTGTATTTCTTGGTATAAGTTTATTGAAAATAAATACTTCCATTTTAATTATATAAACCAACAGAAAAACGTTTCTTAACAGAAACTTGTCAGTTGTAACACACTTTCACCATCTGGTAGCTGTTTTTTAAAAATTTTA